>PVKS010013687.1:0-50040 GCA_004027875.1 Aplodontia rufa
CAAAATACCCTCACTAAGCAAGTTGCAGATGTTCATGCATATACATTTACAGAAGTAGACGTTTTTGATTGGAGGAGATCAGCTAGAGAAATGGATACTTTTGACTGGAAGAGTATGGTGTTAAAATGAGATGTACCAAACATCTAAAGAGACCCATTTAAGTTTCACTCAGTAGAATTCATAATACTTAGTTAAGTGCGCATTTATTAATTTTTATTTGTTTGACACAGTCTTACGTATTGGAGGGAATTGTTGTTATATATTCATGCATACATGGATATTGACAACGTAAGTTAAGGACGATCCCATTCCAGGATCTCCCACACTTCATCCATTCCCTGATCTCAAATCTCCGCTGCTATAACCCCATGGCACAATTAGAAATGAGCATATACTTGTATATTAGCTCCTGAAATTTCTGAGTTTCTCTTCCTGCCTGTGTATAGGTAGGTTTCTCATGGAAGTCAAATGTTCCCAACTGTTACTGATAATCCCCCTTATCTGTCCCTCTCCTCACTGCCTCTGTACCTTCTCCCCTCTACCTTCATAGTTATGGTTGCCCTAGCTTATGTGAAATTTTAGTTTTGGTGAGTTTATTAATTAAACTTAGCTAACTTTCATCCTGTCTTATGTTTTAATCTAGCTTCCACATGAGAGAAAACATTTGGCCCTTCAGTTTCTGTGTTTGGGATATTTCACTCAGAATGATTTTTTTCCATTTGCATCCATTTGGCTGCAAATGCCATGATATTGTTTTCTCTAATAGCAAAGTAGAATTCCATTGTGTGTGTGTGTGTGTGTGTGTGTGTGTGTGTGTGTATAATCTCACAGTTTTTGGATGCATTCATACTTTGAGGGGCATCTGGGTTGGTTCCATAGTTTAGCTATTGTAAACTGAGCTGCTATAAACATTGCTGTGGCTGTGTCTCTGTAGTAAGCTGCTTCTTGCTCTTTTGGGAAAATACCGAGGAGTGGGATAGCTGGGTCATAGGTGGTTCCATTCTTAGTTTTTGAGGAGTCTCTTAAGTGTGCATTTGAATTCGCTTCCATGTTCAAATAAGTGAACATAATTCTGTGAGCCAGGTTAAAGCAAGAAAGAATCTAGAGTAATTGGATTCTCTTCAAATTGATCAGATATCCTCTGATGGAGAATATTTCCTTTTTAAAGGAGTCTCCTATTCATACATGTGAATGCCGTGAATGAGCAGAAAATAATATGTTAGGCATGGGCTCTTTGTTTTTAGTAAAAATACTTACAACTAATGTTTATCTGATTGTCTACTGTGCTTTGGGCCCACATAATATATAACATGTACTCTTTGTTGGTCTTCACTAACCCTTGCAGTAATTCTATGAAGGTTGGCATTGCAGTGTTTATCAGCACATGCATGCAGAAATGGACTTGGAGGGTTTAAACCATTCTCCTAAGGACACCAAACAAGGACAGCACTGAGATTCTCACCCAGGCCCATGCAGTTTCAGACTCCCATGCTGTCCATGTCAGTACCTGGGTGCTATGGTGAGTTGTCCTTGAAGACCTCAGGAGGTTGCTGAAACAATGTCTTCATGGGAGTCAGGGCAATCAGTTTGAATGAAGGTGAATCGGATCACCCCTTCTCTCACACCGTCCAGGGCTGCCCAGGGCACCTGGAACACAAACCACATGGTCTGCCTTTAGGATGTGCTTAATGTGGCTGCATTACCAACCCACTCCTGCCTCACTCTGCTGCCTCTGGACCTTTGCACTCCCTTCTGCCTGGACTGTTCTCCCAGTTATCCAGATGATTCTCTCCCTCACTTGCTTTAGATCTGTGCTCAGACATCCTCTTATTGGATAGTCCTTTCACCTTCCCTCTGAATCTGTGCTCTGTTTTTTTTTTTCCATCCTAGAACTTTCCTCCATCTGACAGAGTTTGTTTCTGCACTGAGTAGACTGTAAATTTCATGAAAGTGGATAATCTTTTTAATGTTTAGTTCTCTACTGGGTTCCCAGAGTTAACAATGGCATTTGGTATAAATATATGCCTGAAAGATGGTGAATGGGGCCAGGGTGTAGCTCAGTGGTAGAGTGCTTGCCTAGCATATGTTTGATCTTCAAGGTTTGATCCTTAACACCACACACACACACACACACACACACAAATGTTGAATGATAGCTCCACTTATGGCTGCATCTAAATAAAAATATACCAAGACTAGATGTAGAATGATTGAGTCCAAAGATGGACTCCAGCTTGATTTGAAAATACTAACATAGTCTAATGTGTGTGTGTATATATACATACACACACACACACACACACACACACACACACACTCAGGATTCATTGTGATGATAGTAAATACACTAATTAAATAATAGAAGGGATAATAATATACTAATTAAAATAATAATAGAAGAGAAATCATTAGAGTAGAGTAAGTGGATCAGGGAGAGGGAGGAGGAGAGGGAAAGGGAAGGTCCTGGGGAAGGGGACTGAGCACATTGTGTTATATTTTATTATGAATATATCATAATGAATCCCACTATTACGTATTATGATAATACACCAATAAAAATAATAAAAAGGACATATTGATCACAACAGAAGTTGTGATGTGTAATGCTATATTACCAAAAGCATTATAAACATTCAGTGTAATTCCCATCAAAATACCAATGACATTCTTCACAGAGCTAGAAAAAGTCCTAACAATCATTTTGAAGAATGAAAGCTAAAGCAATTCTGAGCTCGGAGTTTCCTCTAGCACGGAGAGAAAGATGAATCTGTTCTCGGCAGTAAATGTTAGCCAGGGTAATTTGACCAGGGGCCCCGCGAAGCTGCCACCTGTGCTGGCCTGGGTCAGGCCTTCAGCTCACTGGGTTCTGATTCTGGGCTCTCCAGCTTCTCTCTCTGTTACTGGCATCCTACCTCCCACTGCTGAAGAGAGAACGGGGGACAGAGGAGTCAGGGGTTGGGCTTGCTCTTCAAGCCCGTGTGGTCCTGCTTATTATGGGCTTCTCCTGAGTTGGCCTGCGTGAGCGCTTAGTCACCAGAAGACCCTAGGTCGCGCTCGGCAGTGGCGTCTTCCTAACAGTGCACTAATTACGGTTCTGGTTTGGAGCATCGGTCTTTGAATTTGTTTACGGTGAGCCATTCTCAAGTTCTAAGTGCTCATCCACCTGGGTCTCCAAGGCCAGGATCAGGCTTTGACCCTGGGCTCTTTTCTAAGGCAGGGACACTCTCCACAAGCCTCTGGGAGCTGGCCCTCCCCAGGCTGAAGCCCATCGGCCGCTCAAAGTGTCACTGCAGACAATGCACGAAGAGACCCTAGATCTTCCCCAGCCAAACGCACTCATGAGGGAAGCTTGATTTGAAAGTGGAGATGACTGTCCTGCTTTTGTCTGCAGTTCTTCTCTGGGCCCTCCTTCCTTTTCCTTCCAGTATTCCTTCTATACATTACTTTTGTTCCCTTGGAGAATAATTATCATATGCACATTTTCCCCAAACCATTTTCCTCCTCCTCCAGAAGCCACCAAGTCTTGAATGGGAGTGTGCAGGCCTCGTGTGGCATTAGTGGTTCTGCAGCCAGACCCTGATGGTGTGGCCTTGTGCCTGAAACCCTACCTGGGAACTGTTTCCTGCTATAGTAAGAACATCCATGGCCAGGCAGATGCTTTCTTCAAGCTGCAATATACAGCAAGCAGGGACCCCCAGGCATCTGGGGCATTGTACTAATTTCTGTGATAATCTTCTTTAATCAAGGTAGGGGAGCAGGCTGGCCCTTGGGCATTTGCTCCAATAGCTGCAACTTGATGGAACCCAGTGAGGCTCCCTCTTGTGTGCCAGCACAATGCAGGGAGATCCAAAAGCCACCCTCCCCGTCCATGTGCCCTTAGCCCTCCACCGGTGGCTCTGGTCAGTTGATAAAAGAACCCGTTTCTGACCAGTTGCAACAGAAATGCTTTTTAATTATAGAAGCCATACATTTTTTTTGATAAAGTGGGAAAATTTTAAAAATAAAAACCCAAACTAGCTTCAGATTTTTCCATTATTATTGACAGATCCCCCCTACTTAGATATGCAAACAGAGGAATCAAGAGGAAGTCTCTTGTTGGTTGGCAGAAACAACACAGGCATAGAAGGTTTCCAGGAGTGGCTTCAGAGATTATCCAGGATCTAGCTGTGCCAGGGTACTGAAATACACTCACTTGTTAATACTGTTCTCTGCTTTGGGCTCTGCACAGGTCTCAGGGACAGTCTTCCACTAGGGACTTTAGGGGCCTTTTCAATTTTGGCGAGGGGAATAGGGATGAAAGGAGAGGGGAAGGCAGTGTCTCACAGTCTACATGTGCGTGATGGAGGGCAGGTTTCCTCTCCATGCCCTCGTTCCACTTGATCTCAGGGGCACTGCTCTAATCAGGGCTCCCCAGAGAAATAGAACGAATGGGAGATGGAAAGTGTGTGTGTGTGTGTGTGTGTGTGTGTAGAGAGAGGTCTGTGTGCACACACGTACACCTGCACAGAGAGACCGATTTATAATCAGCACTCCACATGCATGGATTCCATATCCTCACATTCAACCAACTGGGGATTGAAAATATTCAGAAAGAAATTGTGTGTGTTGAACATATACAGACTTTTTTTGTCACTATTCCCTGAAAAATAAAGTATAACAACTATTTACACAGTATTTGCATTGTATTAGGTATCATAAGCAATCTAGAGATAATTGACTGTATATGGGAGGTTGCAAGCAGGTTATATGCAAATAATACATCACTTTATCTAAGAGACTTGAACATCAATGGATTTCTATATGCATGGTGGGTCCTGGAACCAGTCTCTCTCAGATACCAAGGGACAATTATATTTAAAAGCACTGGCTCGTGTGACTAAATTCTACAGGCAGGTCAGCAGCCTGGAGATCTAGGAAAGAACTTGAATTCCCTTTTCTTCAGGGAAAGTCAGTCTTTTTTTTTTTTTAAGCCTTCAACTGATTGGATGTGGCTCACCTATGATATGAAGGGTGACCTGCTTTATTCAAGGTCTGCAGATTTAGGTGTTAATCTCCTCTAAGAATTATCTTTATAGCAACATCTAGAATAATGTTTGACCAACTATTGGGGCTCTGTGTCTTGTCCAAGTTGAAACATAGTAATATCATGGGCACCCTCCTCTCTGTTGATGTCCCAGTGGGTTCTCAGTGAAGACTCCCCAGCACAGGATCCCAGTGAAAACAGGGCATGCAGTGAGGAAGAGGACAATCCTAGAAGAATGTATTTGCTTGGAATCATAGGGTTATTTTGTTTGCTTTCAAGTTCTCTCTCTAAAAAGACTCCATTGGAGAAGGAGGGGGAGCAGCCACATTTGGGGTTGATCTCTATGTGTATGACAGTGCGGGATTCCCTGTTATGTTCTGTCAGTAAAGATGAAAGAAAAGAGTGTGTGAAGTTTTTTTGTAGACTCCCTTATCTAATTAAAAATGCATAAGCTAAGCAGCTAAGGCGTACTTTTCACCTTTTTAAAGAATTTATGCTCTTACTAGAAATAAATTACACAATCCAATGAGAGGCATTGAAGTTATGGAAATCGTTACAGTTGTTGTTGAGTGAGAGAGTGGTGGGCTTTGACATTTGAAAAATGTCCAGTTCCAAAGAACTGAGTAATTATCGAGAGCAGCCTATTGCAATTCTGAAAACCTTACTGGTGTGGGTTGCAAACGATATCATTGATAAGAAACCTTATCGAAGCAATGAGCCACAGCACTGAAAACTTAGATATTAAAATCAAAATCAGAGAGCACGTGAATCTAAGAGAAAAACTAGAGATTGATAGTGGGGAAGTAGAGAATGATAAAAATTTTATCAGAGAGCAGATCTAGAATACTATTTCACTGAAATATAATTTGCTATAGCTTGAATACAGCCTAATCTACTATAACAGTCTTCAATCTTTTACAATGTGATTGTGATTAAACTTTAAACACCTAATCTTCTGTTTCAATAATGTCAGTTTCCAGGAGAACTTTGTATCTCTTTCAACATTTAAATAGTATCAAATTAAAGGTTTATCTTTTCAACAACTTGTCTCAGAGCTTTTATAGCCCTTGTTAAAGAATATTGTTAAATGTTTGTGCTTCTTGAATAGATATGTTTGACACAGAAGATGTGCTGTGATTTAGAGCAGAATTAATTAACAGATTTATCTTTTCACGTATTGCTCCTAGCACTGATTTTATTCATTATAACTTAAAGAAAATACAGTATGTGGTTCTGACTCTTTTTTCATATTTAATATAAAGAAGAAGTGGGCCGGAGAGTAGAGTGGTTGCCCAGCATGTGCAAGATCTGGGTTCCATCCCCTACATGGCAAAAATAAACAAATCAAAAGAAAAAAAAAGAAAACACGTACAGTAACGGATAGGCCCTGACTGAACTTCTGATCATTTCTTGTAGGTGACAGACCATCCTGGAAAAGAAGAATTTTGCTCTCCTCCCTACACTCACTACGAAGTCCCTCCAACTTTCTATCGGTCAGCCATGCTTCTTAAGCCACAGCTGGGACTGGGTGCAATGTCCCGTCTACCCTCTGCAAAGAGCAGGATTCTGATCGCGAGTCAGAGGTCTTCAGCAAGTGCCATCCATCCACCAGGACCCATAACAACAGCTGCCAGTCTCTACAGCTCTGATCCTTCAGGTAATGGTCCAACACTTGCTGTCTTTTCTTGTAAAATGTGATAACTGTCCAAAATAGGAATGCCCCTCATCCCTTAAGAAGAACCCTTTCCTGTTCACCTGTCTGTCGGTAGATACGGACACTTGGAAACTCATCTGTCTGTAGCTACTGTCTTCCTTGTCACCTTTAAAACACCAGGCCTTAGTTCCACTTTCTGGCTTCTTACAGTTTCTCCCTGCTCTAAAACACCTGCGGATCAGGGTTCAGAAGGCTATTTCTGCCAAGGGCCAAGAGGGAAATATTTTCAGTGTAGTGGTTGAACCAAGCCGTGTTCAGCTGCCACCTCAACCTAACAGCAGCCCCAGGCTGTAGGAGTGAACAGGTGCACTTTCACTCACAGACCCAGGCTGGGGCTGGATCCCTGCTGGATCCCTGTGGAGCTCCTCCCTGCAGGGTGCTATTGGCTGCCTCCCCCTGTTCATCAGTTCACCAATCCTGAACAGCCCACATTTGCTTGCAGAGAAATCCTGCTGCCCTTCCCAGTCCCTGGCTCCCCTTCTGTAGCAGCAGGCAAGACTTCTCTGAGCTCCTGGATACTTGTTTGCTGTCTTTCCTCTGCTCCTATGGCTTCCTCTAGAATTTACATGTTATTCTATTATAGAATAGCACATAGCAATTGTAGAAGACTTAGCATTTGGACAAATCTGACAAAGATAGACCAACATGACAAGATTCGAATATAGACAAATATGAAGAAGAAACATGCTTGCATTTTTAGAGCTTGGCTTGGGTTAGCATTATGGAATATTTCCGTAGTTAACATCTTATTGTATATTACATATTATACTGTAGTACGTCATGTATTGTGTTAACTATGTAGCATATAAATGGAGAAGTGTTATGAGATCATGGAAGACAAAGTTTTGATAATCTGTAACTGGACATCTCATGAGTGGAATACAGGTGCTTCAGGGTCAGCCTCTTGGAGCAAGGAGGAAGAGGGGTTGCTGTGGGAAGAGAAGTGACACCCTGACCACAAATGTGTGAATATAAATAAGACAGCCTGAGACAGACTCCATCTGCCCACCTCTACTGGCTAGTGGGATTTTTATGCAAGTTGCATAAAAATATTGCCAGGTGCATTCTGCTTATTTTATGCTACTTGAAATAATGCTAAAAATGTGTAATTTTGTAGATTATTATTTCTCTTCATTATTTGTATATTATTATTTCTCTTCATATTTTCTTGGGACAAATTATCTGAAATTCATTATTGATGACAGTATAATTGAGCACATTTTAAAGACCAGCTAATTTTCTAGAAAATCTTTAATGATTTCTTCCATACTAGTGTTTCTTCAAAGTGCTATTTTCTTGCCATTCCTTGCAAGTATTGAGCATTACCATTATTACTTCCCTTCTTTTGTTATTGCTTGAGAGGAATGTTTTTCATCTGTTTGCCATTGCATCACTTTGTATATTATTATTTACTTAGGAAATTATTGATGGTCTTCATGTCTTTTATAAAGTTCTGTATTGCTGGGTGTGGTGGTGCAGGCTTATAATCCCAGTGGCTCCAGAGGCTGAGGCAGGAGGACTGCAAGTTCAAATCCAGCCTCAACAATTCAGTGAGGCCTTAGCTGACTTAGGAAGACCTTGTCTCACAATAAAAATGGTCTGGGGATGTGGCTCAGTAGTTAAGGCTCCCTGGGTTCAATTCCTGGTACCATAAAAAAAAGTTCAGTATTATTTTTATTTTGTATTAATTTATGTTTTTATTAGTGGATTATAGTTAATCTAACTTTAGGGTTCATTTTGACCTTTTCATAGATGCATATTACATAATTTGCTCCATTTTAATCCCCAGCACTGTCCTTTTCCCCTGAGGTCTTTCCTCTACTCTCTTGTTTTCCCTCTGTTAATTCATTTTTTTTGACTGGTGCACTATAGTTATATATAAAAGTGGAATTCACTTTGATATATTCATACATTCACAAAGCGTTATTTGGTCGATTTTATTCCACAGTTTCTCCGATTTCCCATCCCTTCACACCCTCTTCGATCCCCTTCTTCTACGACAGTTTCCCCTTCTATTTTCATGAGATACCCCTTTTTAATTTTTTTTTTATTGCTTTCTATCTTCTGCATATGAGAAAAACATTTGACCCTAGACTTTCTGCGTCTGGCTTATTTTATCCAGCATGATGTTCTCCTGTGTCATCCTATAGGATGAAGTATTCATATCTGGGAGTAGAGGGGAGAAGTCAGGGCCTGGCAAAAGATAACAAAAGTGCTAGAGATCAGCAGGTACGTTTAAAGCCATGATGGTCCTCTTCACTGACCCACCCCTGTACCTTCATGGTTAAGCTCTAAATATGATGTGAACTTGAAGTATGTGCCTCTGAAATAGTATAATGTAACAAATGTTGATAGTTTTATTTTATGCATAAATGTGGAAAAACTTCAAATCCCTAAAAATATACTTATTTGGGATTCATTTTGCAATAGTCAAGGTTTTGAGAAAATACCACTTGCATAAAAACACCGCTAGCCAGCAGAGGTGGACAGATGGAGTCCTTCTGAGGCTGTCTTATTTATATTCACACATTTGTGGTCAGGGTGTTACTTTTTCAGTTTAGTTCAGTGCTTGGAAGCATACATGTGAGGGGGCGCTCACATCCCTGCTCCTTCAAGGTCCCCACCATTTTTGGGCTTCTGTGTTTGGTTTGTTTGTTTTTTTTTTTTTTTTTTAGGGAGAGAGGGCAGAGAGTGAAAGAGAGAAAGAAATCAATTTTATTTATTTTTTTCATCTGGCTTCTGTTTCTCTGACACTTAGGTGTGCATGCCAGGCAAGAGCTCGAACCACTGAGCCGCCGCTCCAGCCCGCTTCTGTATGTCTTAATTCAGAAAACAGTGTGTGCCCCATGAGCCATCATTGGACACTCAGTGAATTTGACATTGGGACATGGAAAATGTGAGATCCCTTCTTAGTGCTACTAGGAGGATAATCTGGTACAGGTTTTGGAATAGACTATGAGAAGTTCTTTTTTAAATTTATTTGGTACCAGAGATTGAATGCAGGGGTGCTTAACCACTGGGCCACATCCTCAGCCCTTTCTGTATTTTATTTTGAGGCAGGGTCTCACTAAGTTGCTGAAGCTGGCTTTACACTCCTGATCCTCCTGTCTTAGCCTCCCAAGTGGCTGGGATTACAGGTGTGCTCCACCATGCCCAGCCTGTGAGAGGTTCTTCCTCCAGAGACTAGGATGTTTCAGAGGGCAGTGTCTCAGCTCCCATTGGTCCTAGGCAGTGGAGTCACCGATGACAGGTGACAGGTTCATTTGGCTGAGTTCAGACAGCGGACCCTCCCCCTTCTTGGGTAACTTTTCTGGAAAACCCCTGAACAATCATCACCTGCTCTTAGAGTATCTTTACTCATTCATTTCTTTTTTTCCTAGAGAAGTTACTTCATTCTTTTCATGTTTTCTTTAGAGATACTCACTTTCTCTTCAAACTTCATTTTCTTTTTATTTCACAGTACACTCAGATGTTCCACGCAATACAGAAACAAAGTCATTATCCACCAAAAATTAACAGTTCTCCTTAACTTGAAAGCTAGCAAAACTCAATTTTTCAACTATTTTTACCTATCCTACTTATTATGAATATTCTTGGATTTTGCTATAAAAATTTACATGGTTAAGGGGCACTGTTGAAGGACTAGACCACTCATGTAGTACCTACTATGAGTCAGGTGCTATTGTAATTTTTGTATTAGGAATAAACAAAATGAAATACCTTGTTCTTCATCATGCATTCTGCAAGTCATACTGCCAAGACTGGAATTCAAAACTGTCTTAGCATTTTTGTTCTTAACCCCAACACTAGCCTACATGCATCAACTGGCTGTGTTAGATCTTACTGTCCTACAGTATCTTTATTTTATAAGGCCAACTTTTGTGGATTTTCTGTGCCTAAGAATTATCATTCATGAGCTGACAACCTGTTTTTTAAAATAAATTTTATTGTACACCTGCACCCATTTATTTACTGGCTGCTCCCACAGTTGAATTGTTCTTACAGAAATAGGATTTTGCCTAGGAGCTTAAAATATTTACTGTCTGTTCTTTTAAGAAAATGTGTATTGATCCTGCCTTTGGGTATTGTCAGTTTACAATTTAGGGTGGTACCATTTAAGCTGAAAAATTGATGGCAAACTTTCAAACTCTTTGGTTAATGAAAGTCTATGAATGGAATGGAAGATAAGATGACTTTAGATGCTATCAATACTTTTAGAATGATTAGTCTGACTTTCCCTCCCTCCCCACTCCCTCCTTCTCTTTCTTTCTCTTTCTTTCCTTCCTTCCTTTCTTCTTCTTCTTCCTCTCTTTCCCTCCCTCCCTCTTCTCTTTCTATTATTTTCCTTCATTCTTTCATTCATTCAAATTTAACTGTCCCAACACAAGATAACAGGAACTGCACTGGTGTCAGTGAAGCCGAAGGGAATTGTGGACATGGTAGGTGTTTGGAAAGCATGAGGTCGCACAACTCTGGAAAGCTGGCAGGATATCGGGTGATTCTCGGGCTCACACTAAGCCTCAGGTAGACAAATGGAGCCCTGTTGTTGAGATGCTAAACAAAAATTCTAATGGGAAAGCATTAAAGGGGTCTTAGGACTCTTCTCTTCCTTTCAAGACCCCTGATTTTCTCAATAAGATCATTTTAAAATGGTGGAATGAAGAAGTCATGGCCATTTTCTTATCTCAGAAGTCCCCTCCAAAACAACAACAGCAGAAGAAGAGGAGGAAGAACAATGTCAATGTCATCTTTAAAAATTCTGGAAAATCTGTGTTTTAGTCAAGTTTCTTCATAGGAAGAGAACCAACAGAATATATATGAGGAGGTTTATTAGATTCACCTCCACAATCAGAGGCTGAACTGTCCCACAATGACCACCTGCTGGCTGCAGAGCTAGGGAAACTGGTTGCTGCTCAGTCCAAGAAGCTAGAAACCGCAGGATAGAAGGTCTGATGATGTAACCCCAGACTGAGACTGAAGGCCTAAGAGTCCCTGTAGAGCCACTGGTGTGAGCCCATGTTCAAAGGTTGAAGAATCTGGAGTCTGAGTAAACAATGAAGAATGCACCTGCTTAAGAAGGGCCAAGTGCACACACATGAAATCCCTCTTGCTTTTATGTTCTATCCCCCAGCTTCCTGGATGGTACCACCCATGTTCAGGACTTATCTTCCCCACTCAGTCTGCTGACCTGCATGCCAATTTTCCCTGGAAGTACTCAGCCAGAAGTATGCTTTTCAATTTTATAGGTCTCCCTCAATCCAGTCAACAATCAAAATTAAACTTACAATCTGTGGAACCAAATCACAATAGTCAAGGAAAGGCTGTGAAGTGCAGAAGACACTTAGAGGGTACCTTCAGCTTCAGGTCTCAGGACAGGTTACAGCAGAGCCCACAGAACAGGGCATTTACAGTCCCAGGTGTCCTGTCTTGGAACAATGGGCAGAGAGGATGGGCAAGATGCAGGAGTGGCCATGGCTCCTTGTCTTAGCACAGGGAACCCACAGAGCTTCTCTGAGGGACAAGACCAGGTGTCCTGCATTGGAATAGTGGGCAGAGAGGATGAGCAGAAGGCCATGGACTTTTGGCTCATCACATTGCAGCAGGAAGACAGGGCTTCATGAAAGCACACACATCTTTACAATAAGCTTGGGTGTCAAGATACCCTAAAATACACATAGCCTATAGCTGCCAACTTCAGATGTCTTCAGAGAAACGCAACTTGAAGATAATCTTGGGTGGTCTGTGTAGAAGACATAAAAGTAGAAGTAGGGAGATAAGTTAGGAGCTGTTGAAATTGTGCAGATGAGGGATATTGACAGCTGATAGGACAGCAAGAGAAAGGAATGGAGTTATTGGGCTGCATTTTGGAGATAGAACCAATAGTGTTGGACATTGAGTACTAGCGAAGGAGAGGACTGTGTTATGACTTACAGAAATTTGTCTTGAGCGATGAGATGGATTGTGATGCCATTTATTAACATCAGTTGACTAATAGTGGAAGAGGGAAAGACTGGGCCAGGAAGGAAATTTTTAAAATTTCTGCTTGCAGAATTCTAATGGCTTTCATGGAGGTAATTTGGTATATGAGCCTGTAGTTCCGGGAGAGGTCAGGGCTGGAGATTTAAATTTAGAGTTCATTAGATGCTAACTGAAGTTGGGGAAGTTCATCAAGAGAGAGGAAGGCACCCCAGGATGGGGCCCTACAACATCCCAATACTTAGAGGTAGAACAAAGAAGACTGGAAAGTGGTAAACAGTGTAAAAGGTGGAACACTGGAAGCTACAAGAAAAAAATATCCCACAGTTGCAAGAATAGGTCAATAATTTTGAATGCTACTGAGGCAGTGGGTAGTTTAAGAGCAAAGAAAAGATCCATGATTTAGGCAAAATGGAAGCCATTGATTATCTTTACAAGAACAATATAAATGGAATAATGGGACAAAGCTTCATCATCTGGACAGAAGGAAGTTGACACCCAAGTGTAGTCAACTCAAGCTTATGGTAGATGATAGCTCATTGTTATTATGCAGAATGATTACTGTTGTGGGCTCCAGTTATTGATGCATAGTGAGACCACCAGAGACCAGAGTAGAAAAAGAAAAAAGTTTATTTTGGGGAAAGAGAAGGAACAGAAAAGAGAAAAACAGTCTGGTACACCAGGGCTACTGCTCCAAAGCAAAGTTCAGGGAGAGCCGCAATCCCAAGTGACTCACACAGGCTGTTTTTAAAGGAAAATTTTGGCAGGTTTACAAACAGGCTTACAAAAGGGGTCTTTCTCCAAGAAATGCAAGCAGCAAGCTTCAGTTTATCTATTTCAAGTTGTACCTAGTGGGTTAGCAGGGTAGACTGGGTGGGGTGCCAAACTATCCATATCTAAATAGAGCCTCCGGAGGGATGCTTCGCAGAAGACAGTCACAATGACCTTGACTCATGACCACATTATTTTATCTCGTGTATTTCTGTCCATCCAGCACAACTCAATTTTGGCATGGTCAATCTTAATTAAATATATTTCTTTTATATCAGAGGGGTGATTATTTTTTATAGCCTCATCATCCAGAGAGAAGGAAGTTGACACCCAAGTGTAATCACCCAAATAGTAAATATGGCTGGATAAGACTTGGTCAGGTTTTCTGGAAAACACTTCTGATAATTTGGGGTGGTAGAACTAATGCACAGAATTTCCTTGAAAACTCCGTCTCTATTTACTGTGATCCAAACAGTGCTAGATGTACGCAAGTGTACTATGGATCAGAAAAAAAAATCTATTGAATTTCCAGATAATTGACACTTTTAGTTTATTGCTATCAATGTGAAAAATATTCTCTACAGTTGTTTTCCTGGTATATTTGCTCAACTTTTGGAAAATTAAAGTAGCAACAAAAGAAAAGTTTAAATAAGTAAGGGAAATGAAAATGGCCCGAGAAAATGAACAAAGCATCCTAATGGTTTGCTGCCATAATATTTCAGAAGATAAATGCAAATTAGGAAAACTGTTGTCCTGATCAGGGAAAGAAGCTGGCTGTAAGACCAGGGGTCAGAGAAGAGGAATTATTATAACACATCTCAGTGAAAAGTAATGATTTGTTTTAAGGATAAATATGGACACAGAATTATTTTTGACAACCTAAGAATAATGATGATAAAGATTATAGCTCATTGTTGTTGCGCAGAATGTAAAACAATATTTTATGTCATTTGCAATCAACCATACAAGATAGTTTTTTGCTTTCTTCCCAACAGATAAGGAAATTGTTTTAGGAATAAGGCTCAGATCACAAATGTTGTAATTCAGGGAAGTAGTACTCAAATTGAGCTTTGTGTGGTTATTAATTCATGCTATTAATCAGTTGACAGCATTCAGCTACAACCAGAGGACTCAATTCACTCTTTTCCTGGAACAAATATGTAGGATATAGTATTGGCAAGTTTGCAAATCAAGGCGAAACCTACACCAGTGCATATACTTTGTACCCACAATCAAGACACAGAACCTTTTCCAAATCCACTAAATTTTCCTACCACAGGCAAATACCAATCTGCTTTCTGTCATGGTAGATGCTATTTATTTTTCGTAGATTGCATATACATGGAATCACACAAGATGTGTCTGGGGACACATCTTGTGTGATTTTGGGTGTCTGGCTATAACAAATGGAAGTACTATGAATACTCATGTGCTTGTCTTTTCATGAACAGATGGTGTAATTTCTTTTGGGCAAATACATGGGAGTAGAATTGTTGGGCTATACAGCAAGTATGTGTTTAATTTTACGTGAAATTGCCAAACTATTTTCCAAAGTGGTTTTTCTATCTTACATTTCTGTGAGCAATCTATGAGAGTTCCAGTTGCTTTAAATCTTCACCAGTATCTGATATTGTTAATCTCTTCAGTAGTAGCCATTCTAGTAGGCGTGTGGTGGAATCTCATTATAGTTTTAATTTGCATTTCTCTAATGATTTTGGATGTCTTCTTGTGTATTTACTTGTGTTTATATAACTTCTTTGGTGAAATATGTGTTCAAATATTTTGAACCTTTAAAAAGTCTGGTTGTTTTTCTTATTGTCATTAAGTATTACAATAGATCATTTCTGTGTTTCTGACTCCAGTGCTTGCTGACTCTACCTCACATTTAAAACTATAATGTCTCACTGCCTTTGGGACAAGTGAAGATGTTGCCTGAGGGCTCAGAATACAGCAGGCTGTTGCCTCTCTTTAGGTGGGTATAGAATCTGGTCAGTAGAACCCAAGATGTGTGTAGAAAAAACTTCCTGTCAGATGCCTCAGTTGTAAGGAGTAAAGAGACACTACTTTTCTGCACTGTTTCTTAGTGGGTCTGTTTTCTTCTTCAAAAAACATCTCTAAATAACCTGAAACATGTAAAACATGTTAATCTATACAATGTACAGCATGGAAGGATATAATTTGGGGATGTAATAAGTGAACTAAAATTATAACCAATATTGCTAAAAGCATAATGATTTTGTGAACTAATACAAAAAAAGAGAACTATAATATTTTTTGATAGGAGTAGTTGAAATGTTAGAAGATTTTCTTATAAGAATAGATGGTAGTACTTCATTGTATAAGTAATCAGAGAAATTCAGTCGGATAAGACAATCTTGGACAATTTTTCTCAATTTACATATAATTTTGTTATAGATTCTGCTTATTAAAGTAACTTTTATTTTGGGGTTTGAAATGCTGTGTAATCTTCCCAATTAAGTGATTTTAGTAGAAGGAAGACTAGTAGAGTAGAGGAATGGAGGTGGGGGGAGAGAAGGGAAGGAAAAGAGGAAGTACTGGGGACTGAAAAAGAGCAAGTTATATTCCATGCATAAATGTTTATATCAAAGAAGCCTAATATTGTGAATAACTGTAATGCACTAATAAAATACTTTAAAAATAAAAATAAAATAATAAAATAGTGAATCCTACCAAATTTTGAAATGCAGATAATGAAATTACTAACATATTTTGAAGAGAAAATAAATTTTATTGGATAATTTATAGACGTATCTTGAATCTGTTTGGATAGTTTTAGAAATTTAGGAATATGTAAGCATATGCAGAATATTGCTGGTTTAAGAAGTCTAAAATGGCAATGTCATTTTCTCCCCTATGATGCTTGCTTTTTTAGTGCCAAAGCATGTAATAATTCTGAATCTTCTGATTCTATAAAAAGACTAGTTTCAAAATTTAATGCATTTAATAGCTGTGAAGGATGTTAGTATGAAATCCTTTGGATACCACGTGATAGCAGCAGGGCTTTCTCTGTCTTCATATTCCAGCAGAGCTCAGTGGTAGAAAGGATGAGGCTTGAGGATGCATAAGTTCATTCAGGAAACCTGTTCCTAGTGTTGACTCTTTGCAGAGCACTGGCATGCTGTAGAAAAGTGTTATTAGGGACTGGAACGGTAGCCTGGCAAGCACCAGGACCCAGGTTCAAACCCCAGCACCACATACACAACTGAGTGTTGGAGCAACTATGGCTACGTGAAAAACTAAATAAAGTTGTTTCTCTCTTTCTCTGTCCCTCTCTCTTAAAAAAAAAAAAAGTGTTATTAGGGGAGACAACTCATCCTGTCTTGACAAGGGCAAGAAAGTTCTGAGAGGAGTGAGGGTTGGACCCGGATGGATTCATGGTATGGACACAGGGAAACTGTGAGATATTGGAGTTTGTGCCTCTTCAGGGAGAAGCGATTTTTATGGGTAGATGTAAGGTGTGTGGGTTGGTGTCACTGGAAACAAAACCAGATGGTGAAGAGATCTCAGTTCCAGGCTGTTTGGAGGGCTTTTTTTTTGTTTAACTGGAGTGTTTTTTAATTTTTTCTTTTTTGGGTGAGGGTTAGGGGAGCAGGGAATTGGAAACCTTTAAGTTTTTAAATAGAGAATTAACATAATCATGTGTTTTGAAGTGATAGTTAAGGAGATAAATCATTGTAGGGAGACTAGCACAAAAACTACTGTCATAGTTTAAACTTGAGATGGTTTTATCTTTTTTAATATTTCCCAGATTTGAATAACATCATAAATGCTTTACTGATCATCATAATTTAAAGTTGAGGGCCTACCCTAGAGAAGTCAGGGGGAGCAGATGGAGAGGTCTCCTGTTCAATCCTGGTGCTCTGAGTCTTATCCCAGATTCTCTATTTTTTATTAGTTAATCTGCACCTCTCTGGGCTGCAGTTTATTTATCTCTAAGATGAGAATATTAATAGAACCTAAAGCATTCAATTGTTGGGAAGATTGAATGGAAGCTCTTAGTGTAGTGTGTGGCATTCAGAATGTAACCAATAAATCAACACACCTCACCTGCCCTCTAAGGCCTCCAAGGTCAGGTATCCTGCTCTTCTTCCCTGGATCCTGTTTCCAACCCTTTCCCTCTTTTAGTAAACGTAGCCCACCGGGAACTCCATTTGGTTTGCCAGGAATGACTTAAGAGCCTTAGTGTTTGCCCCACCTTCGGAACACACTTCCTTCAACACTCTCCAAGTCTGGCACCTTCTCCTTCTTAAGGATTCAACGTGAATGATTATGTCCCAAAGAGACAGGCTGCCCTGACCATCTTCTCTACAATGACCCTGCCTCAGCCAAACACTTAGTAGCCCATTATCCTATATGTTGCCCTCACTGCCTTTATCAAGGTCTGTAATTATCTTCTTTTCCTCTTACATATTTATTATCTCTTACCCCACTACAATGTATAGTCCATGAGAACAGAAGGACTTAAAATCTGAATATAGCAGCCCAGTGATGGTAGGTATTATTGTATTTTTCATCATTATCAAGAAGTGATAAGATCCTGAGATGTTTTGGAACTGGAATGGGCAAGTTAAAAGCTAGATATTAAATATATCGGTTTTACAGTCTGTTGCAACTCCTCAACTCTGTTATTGTAGTCCTAGAGCAGCTTCAGACAATATGTGAAAGACTGGGCATGAGTTTGTTTCCATAAAACTCTTTCTACAGAAACAGGTGGTGAGTTCATGGACTGTAGTTCCTGAAATGACTGCTGTTTTGAGGAGTCACCAGGAAATAACCTGATTCATTTTATTTGTTCATTGCAGTATTCATTCACAGATTTATGAGGTTCTACTATTGGCCTAAAATTGGTCTATGTGTTCAGGATGCTGAGATTAATATATAGTCCATGACTTTCTGGGGATCAAAAGAGACAAATCAGTAATCACCAAATGAAGAGAACTGCCTAATAGAGACACAGGTGCAGCATGCACATGGGAGGAGATGCCCAATGCACCTTGGGCATAGAGGGGCTCTGGAAAGACTTTGTAAATGAGGTGAGTTGTGCTGAATTCTGAAGGATAAATAGGAGTTTGCCAGACTGAGAAAGGGTAAAGATATAATGTATGTGTGTATGTGTCAAAGAGAGGCCATCAGGTGGGGTGATTAGGATCCCTTATAGAGACCAGTTACTCAGTAGGGATTGCTGGGAGATGTTTTGAGGATTGGATGTGGGGATGAACAATCAGTTATTTGACACATGAAGAATTTGAGGTTCCTAGGGAACATTTAGATAGAAATTTCCAAAAAGTTATGATTGGGACTAAAGAGAAGTCTGAGGCAAAGATATGAACGTAGGGTCATTTGTATCTGAGACGTGAATTGAAGCCATGAAGATCAATAAGCAGATTCAGGGAAAGAATGGAAGAATAAGATGAGGAGGTTAGAAGGGAGCTTTATAGCCACACTTAAGGGGGGTCTGAAGAGAAAAGTCAGCAAAAGAGAGCACTGTTTGGAGGGAGTGAGGAGCCATTAGGAAAGTGTGTATGTGTCTAAGAGGGAATTTCCAGAGTAGAAAATGGTCAAAACTGTCTCACAGGAGAGAGGGAAAGTAAAAATGCAAAGAGGCTGTTGGGGCTGGAAATTAGGCAGCAGTTGGTGACCTAGCTTTGAGAGCAAATTTAGTAAAACATGGGGGTGGAAATCACATATTAGTGGGTTGAGCAGTGAATGAAAAGTGAGGAAGTGGAAGCAATGAGAATAGACTGCTGTTTCTGAAAACATGCGGATGGAGGAACCAGCCATGGTGCTAGCTGGAGGTTGAAGCGGGGCTGAGTTTCATTTTATTTTTTGGAGTGTAGTGGGAGAAATTGGAACTAATTCAAAACATTGGGGGGGAGGCATGTTGAGCAAGCCAGAGGAGAGAAGTTGGTGACAAGTGTGGTGATAGCTGTTAGGCAAGGTCCCCTGGAGGGTGATGGATAATGGGATGAAGATCCTGTTCAGAAGCGTGAATATTGGGAAGTAAGTGTCACATTGGTTCTTCTAAGGCAAAGGGTGGGGTGAGAACAGATGAAAAATACAGGGGGCAGAGTGTTGATTCTTGTATTAAGAATCAAAATAAATTATTGACATCACTTGAATGCCACTTCATTATGGCACCTGCCACTGAAGACCACGTTAGGTGGGAAAACATCCTCAGAAGACAAACTGGTGAATTACTCAGATGGTGGAAAGGAACGTGGTCCAGTTACAGTTCCTTTGGCATCTTAATGATTCCAGATGACCTTGGGACTTATTTTGGAAGCTGCAACAGGACCACTTAATTTTTTTCTGGTGTTTGTCTTAGAAGGTGTCTCAATGTTACTCATTTCTCTGTACTGTTGAAATGGACATTGACTTTGGCTATGTTTTCATTGTAAATTGAGCAAATAAAAGATGCCCTATCTTATATCTTATTCTTATTTCAATTGCAACTGAAAATGCTTAATAATGTCTTAGAAAGACGTATTTAAAAAATAAATTTCTTTTGCCAGACCGAGAGAAAGAACCAACTTTGGTAGCTCTGTGGTAGATCTCAGATACTACAAGTATTTGTCTATTTACTTGGATAATAATATCTGTGTATTTAATAAGTATGGAACACTTGCTATATTTTGAGGTGTCTGAGGCACTGAAGATACAGCCATGAACAAAGTGGAAGATGTCCCACAAGCAGTTATAGTTCAGCATGGTTGAATGCTGTGATGTCAGTCTTCTAAGATCAGGAGGACACAGGAAGTAAATATGACTTCAAGTTTGGGTCCAGAAAGTGTAGTTTAATATAAAGGGTGAAGGACTTGAAGTGAGGAAGTGAAGGATGAGGACATGCATGACATGGAGGACATGCCAGGAATGGAAGAAAGGGTTTTGGAGACAGAAAGAATGTACATGCAAATATTAACCTTCAAGAGTGTTGGGGAAAGGTGAGAGAAAGACTGGAGAAGATTGTTAGGGCACTGCGCGAAGGAGTGTGCCTTTTATTGTAAAAGCAAGATGGTACCATTGAATGCATTGGTAGGATTATATTTCAGTTTTAGAGATATCAGTCAGAATGAAGTTTGGAGGATGGGAATGGGATACGTTGGGGTAAAAACAGCTGGAGACAGAGACTCTTTAGGAGCCTTTTGTAAGATACCAGAATGTATAGCCCAACCAAATGATGGTTGAAGTGGATAGAGAGAAGTAGATATGTTTTACCAGATGGATTTGATTAACCTGTATTATTTAGTTTCCCAGAGAAACAGAACCAATAGGAGATTAAAATATATAAGGTATTGGCTCTTGTGATTATGGAGGCTGAGAAGTTCTGTGACCTGCTGTCTGCAAACTGGAAATCCAGGCAAGCTAATGTTATACTTTGAAGGCTTAAAAACCAGAACAAAAAGGGCAAGAAAAGATGAATGACCTGCTTCAAGTGGTCAGGCAAAGAATGAATTCAACCTTCCTCCACCTTTTTGGTTTATTTAGGCACCCAACAAATTGGATTATGCCCACTCACACTGAGCAGAGTCATCTGATCAACTTTGTCCACTAATCCAAATACTGGTCTATTCTTGGGACACCCTCAGACACACTCAGAAATCATGTTTAACCAAGTATCCAAGTAGACTGCCCCAATCAAGTTGAAGCA
Source organism: Aplodontia rufa (assembly GCA_004027875.1). Lineage (NCBI taxonomy): Eukaryota > Metazoa > Chordata > Mammalia > Rodentia > Aplodontiidae > Aplodontia > Aplodontia rufa. Next base: position 21,154 of record PVKS010013687.1, read on the forward strand.
TACCATTAACCATTACAATTCCTGATCTGTAGGTCAATTTTGCAAGAAGATAAAAATTACTGAAAAAAAATCAAGGAAGAATAACACCAGCCCTAGCTTAATATGGCAAAGATCTATTATTGATTCTAAGGGATCCTGCTGAAGCATGGTTTTTGAAATTAATTGACCTGTCTATAATTGTGTTTGCTTTTTAACATGATAGTAACTTAATGAGATCCTGTCTCAAAATAAAAAAAGGCTGGGATGTAGTTCAAGGGTAAAGCACCTCTGGGTTCAGTCCCCAATACTGCTAAATATATAAATAATTATAACATGAAAAAGTTAAATAATTTGGATTTTTTTATCCTGTTATCTTTGATCTTTGGTTGATATGCAGTCTCTTAGTGCACATAAGCACCTAGCACAAAGCTTGTCTTCCTGATTTTATATAATGGAAAAGGGACTTGCTAGTTTGGACCTAGAATATTCTTCTAAGGCCCATATGTTGAAGGCTTGGTCCCCAGAGTGGTGTTATTGCTAGGTGCTGGAGAAGTAGGGCTTAGTGGGAGATCCATAGGTCATTGTGGTGTGTCCTGGAAGGGGATTTTGGCATCCCAATTACTACTTCTTTTTCTTTTGCCACCTAGACATGAGGCAAGAACTTTGCAGTATCACATGCTCCCTGTCTTGCCACCTAGCAGCCCCATTAGAGGCCTGAATAAGCAATCTAGTTAATCACAGTAGATCTCTAAAACCTGTAAAACTTTGAGCCCAAATAAACCTTTTCTCCTTATTAGTTGACTATGTCAGGAATTTTGTTATAGTAAAGGAAAGCTGACCTACACAGGACTGTATCCTTATCTTTATGTACTCTTCTCCTCCCTCCTTATTCCAAAACCATGACTTCTAAGCACAGGTTCAGGAGTTGGAGATTATGGAGTGTTTGGTTAGGTGGAGTCTCATACTGGAGTAAGGGGATAGAATCATGTAATAAATAATTACTGGGCACAAAGTGTCTCCTGGGCTTTCTATTGGCAGGGTTCCTTTTCCTTTTTCTCCTGGTGCTTCCCCCTGGGACACATGATCCTGAAGTTTCTGTTTGCCTTCTCAATCAGATATAGTTCTGAAACTTATCATCATCTTTACTCTGGGATGGATCGATGTTTTCCACCTCTTTGATTTACTTGTTTGTTTTGCTGGAGTACATCCTCAGTAATGTCCTTAGAGAGCAAAGATGCAGAGTCTTTGCATTTCTGAAGCTGTGTTTAGTCTGCATGCACTAAGTTGAAAGCAATTTTCTAAGTTGAAAATAGTTTTCTTTTTAGACTTCCATTGTAGTTCAAGAGGTGTGATGATACCAGTCTGACAAGTATTTTGTAGCTGATCTGATTTTTTTCTCTCTGAAAGTTTTAAAATCTTCTCTTATCCTTGGTATTTTGACAATTTTTAATCGTGTGCACATGTGTACACACACATACACACAGGTGTACCCACGTGTGCCCATGTATGTCACAGAAAGAAAGGAGAGAGATTTATCTTGCTAAGTACTTGAGCTGTTTGACAACTTGGGTCTTTCCTCAGCTCTGTGCAATCATCCTGTGTTGTTTCTTCCCTGTTTATTCTGTCTTTCTTTCCAGAATTTCTATTATTTATTTTTGGACTGTTATTTGTTTACCTGTTTTGTTACCTTTATCTTGCATAATTTTTCATTCCTTATGTTTTCCTTCTACATTTTAGACAATCTTACTTGTCTTTTTTCTAACCTGTCTGTTGAATTTTTGTTTTTGGTATTTTTAATTTCAAAAATTGCTTTCTAGGTTTCTCACTGCTTCTTTTCATAATACATTGCTTTTTATTTTATGTTGTGATATCTCCCGAAATTCTTTGAGCATATTAATGATATTTTTTAAAGATACCTTTTGCTGCTTGATTCTCTTTAAAACAGAGCTGTTTTTCTCTTTTTATTTGTTTGTTTGATGTTTGAAGATTTTCCCAAATTCTTTGTGATCCTTCTCTCTTGTAGTTGAGCTGGATGAACTTGGAGTTCATTGTTCCAATTCTTTAGGAGCCTGTTTCCTTGTACTTTGGAGTTCAGCCGGGGGAGGTGAATACCTGAGTTCTTGGCACACAGTCCATGTTTAGAGGAAGAGGTAGTGGGGTGCAGGTGCACCCTCACTTCTCAGCACAGTTCTTGTTCCACCTCCCAGATCTGCGTCTCTGGGCCCCTGGTTATCCTGGCTGGGCGGTCAGCAGGTAGCTTCCTATACTGCAGCATTGCTGTCTCATCTGCTGCAGGCTGCACTTCCATTCTGCTTATCAGTCGGGGCCTGCATCTGTGTTCTGTGTTCCAGAAATTGTTGGGGTATCTGGCTCAGTAAGTACCTTTCTCTTTTCTTCCTGTTATTTAGGGGTTAAATATGCAAAGTGCTTAATAGAAAGCCCTCAATAAATGCTATTTTTAATGTTTTTTTTCCTCTAAAAATTCTCATTTTTAAGCATCTTTAGTTAAAGAGACTAAAAAGACTGTTTCTATATACCATCTTGAGCTGGCAGTGGTCTCTGATTCTGCTTAAGTCAAGAATGATGCCCAGCCTCTCTTAACCTCTCCTAGTATTGTAGGGTGAATGCATTACTGTAAAAGCATTAATGAGAACTGTGGTTTAAAATGTCCTTTATGGAAAGACATCTTAATGTCATCATATTAAAAATTTCTGATTTTTTTCCTTAGCAAATAGAGCACCTGCTTTGGTTCTTCTTCCATTTTGAAATGCTGAAGCCACTGATCAGAAAACAGATAAGTCAACTGAATTTGCTCATGAAAATATTGTGCTTTTTGATTAGTTTTTGAGTTCAGTTGATTTCCCTGAAAATCACTAGTATAGATAGGACCAGAGCTTTATCAGTCTGTGTTTATAATACAGCAGTTTAGTAACATGAATAAAATTAGAATCAGTTAATAGTTGATTAACTCTTCTAATGCTGAAGGATGAGACAGTACAAGGTCACCCTGAATTCGACATACGTATTGGAATAGCTTCTATTTATAAGCAGCTCAGTCCAGCAGCAAAGCCTGACATTTGCAGTATTGGTATAACTTGTCCCTTCTGCTCTCTTCTGTTGGTGGGACTCTTTCATGGTCATCCCCTGACCCTCCCACTTTTCAAATCCCTCCTCTGACCCAGAGGCTTTGATTCATTTTTATACTGGCAGTTTTGCTATTCAAATGCAGTAGAAAATATGTCATCGGTATTTGTCTCTGGATTAAACCCAAGTCACTTTAGTTGATATTAACAAGACCTAAGCAGAAATGCAAATGTAGACACTTGGATTCTATTTATTCTAGTAGTCCAAAGATGTTTATCCTCATTTTTTTAGGTTGTTATAAAATGGTAAACTCAAGATTTTGACCTCAATTAAAAACAACTACATAGATAGGTCTGTTTGGTTTTGAGGTTTTTTGTTCATTTAGTATAGTTTTCTGCTTTTGCCTTATACCAATTTGTTTACAGTTCCAGAAACTGACAAAATTAAACAAAGCAAACAAGTTTGGCTAGGCTTCCTTTCTGGCCTGGATATCAAATAATTCCAGTGAGCCACCGTTATCTGATAGGATTTTTTTTTGCTCATTCTTGTGTTGTGTATAGTTGCATAAAGAGGCTAAAGGAAATGCATGTGTATGGTTATGTGTTCACATGGGTTTGCCCTTTACCTTTCGTTAGACACAATTTCTTTCTTTCTTTCTTTTTTAAAGAGAGAAGGACAGTGAGAGAGAGAGAGAGAATCGATTTTATTTAGTTTTTCATGTGGCTTTCCTTGCTCCGGCGTTTAGTAGTGTACGTGGTGCTGGGGTTTGAACCCGGGTCCTCATGCATGTCAGGCAAGCACCGTAACCTCTGAGTCACCGCTCCAGCCCAGAATTTCTTAATTAAAAGCAGAGGAGCTGGGCTGCTTTCCTCTGTTCACAGCCTGGCCTGTTGGGGTGTCCTGTGTCTATTTTGCTCTTCGGTGTGCACCTTTCCAGGGTGATTCTACTGATCACAGAGAGTGACCTTGTAGGCCAACTGACCATGCTATAGAAGAGCCTTCCAGAGGACTTTTCTTACCTAAAGTCCCTGCAAACTGTTGTATTTTCAGGTGTGCCTGACCTCAGTGGGGGAATGGCTTCACGACAGTGGTTCCCATGGAGATCTTCTAGGAACACAGACGTTCTCTTGTTCTGGTAACAAAAAGGATTACACTTTCCATACCCCACACCTCAAAACGAATCATGCAGCAAGACCTGCTGATTCTGTAACTTCAAGTTCAGTCCATCTCAGCAGGTCAGGACTTCTCTGCCTGCTGTCCCCACCTGATTTCCCTGCCTTCCATTCTGCTCCTGTCTGACCCATCCTCCACCCTGTTCTTCCTTAAAAATTCTTGATTGGCTCTGCTTTGCCCTGAGCAGAAAGGACCAAGTGCCCTAATGTCATTTAAGGCTTATCCAGCCAACCTTTGCAGTACCTTCCCTGAAATACCCTCTTCTCCTCTCTTCTCCTCACCTGGCTAGCTTCTGTTGATTCTGTATGACTCAGCTTAAGTCTGCCTCCTCCAAGAACATGTTCCCTGACCAGCCCAGCCCAGGCTAGGGGTCCTCCTCTTTGTGCTCCCACAGCTCTGGGTTCACATCCCCACCTTGCCACTTAGCACATTTTATTGTCATTTTCCATTTGTGAGAGTCTGATAGTGGTGTTAGCAGGGATGGTGGCCCATTTATTCTTATAGTTTTTGCAAGAACTGGTGTGGCACGCGATGTGTGTTTCATCAATGTTTCTAGAACTCAGATTAACTGAGGAGATGCAATATAGAGGCAGTGTAATTCTGCTCATTCTTCATTTTCACTCTGCTTGAGGTAATATTCATTCTTGGACCCTTAGTGCTGTTGTCAGTTGGCTGTTGTATTTGCTGGCTCCACAAGTGTCGCTATTTTATGTCCGTCTTCTGGGCTGAGAAGAGCTAATGTAGTCATCCAACTTCTGTATCTTTTTTCTTTTCTCTGTTTTCTTTTCCTGGGGTTGGTCACCCAGCTAGCCAGCTCCAGTGCTCTCAGTCTTTCACTCTTTATCCTCATTCTGTCTCTTTCTCAAATAGCAGCTATATTGCGTTATAATTCACATATCATATATTTTGCCCATTTAAATTGTAAATCCAGTGGTTTTCCCTCTATGTGCAGAGTTGTGCAACCATTACTACAGTGATTTTAGAAATTTCATCACTTTCAAAAGAAACATCAGTTTGCTGCCCGTCTCGATTTTCCTCCAGCACCTGGTAACCACCAATCTACTTTTCGGTGTCTATACAGTAGCCCATTCCAGACATCCCATATACCAGAAGTATATAATATGTGGCCTTTTACATGTGGGCCTTTCGCTTGCCTTAGTATTTTCAAAGTTTCATCCAATTTATAGCGTATATCAATATTTCACTCCTGTATTAGTGTCTGCTAGACTGCTATGGTAGACTTCCACAAACCGAGTAGAAATTTATTTTTTCACAATTCTAGAGGCTTGAAGTTCAAGATTAAGATGTCAGCATGGTTGGTTTCTGTTGCAACCTCTCTCCTTGCTTTACCAATGACCACACTCTTGCTTTGTCCTCACATGGCCTTTTCTCTATGTGTATACAAGGGGACAGATGACACTGATGTTTCTTCTCCTTCTTTGAAGAACACTAGTCAGATTGAATTCAGATCCCATCTTTATAGCCTTATTTAACTTTAATCACCTCATTAAAGTCTCTGTCCACAAGTATAGTCATCTTGGGAATTAGGGCTGCAACATGAATTTTATAGTGACATAATTCAGTCTATGACAATTCCTCTGTACTGCTCAATAATATTCCATTGTATGGATTTGCCGCAGCTAACAGATTCAGCAGTTATTAGATATTTGGATTTTTTTCTACTTTTTATCTACTGTTAATAATGCCACTGTGAATATTTGTATATAAGTTTTTGTGTAGATATTTATTTTTATTTCTCTTGGGTATGTACCTAGGAATGGAATTGCTGGGTCATATAGTAACATATTCATAGTGCATGTGTTATGGTTCCAATATGTGATGTATCTCAAGAACTCATGTGTCAGATAATGCAAGGAAGTTTAGAGGTAAAATGATGGATTATTGGAGCCTTAACCTAATCATTGCGGTAATCCTCCAATGGGGATTAGCTGGGTGGTAACTATAGGCAGGTAACATGTGGCAGGAGGAGGTGGGTCGATTGAGGGGGTGCCTTTGGGGGTTATATTTTATCTGTGGTGAGGGGAGCTCTCTCTGCTTCCTCTTACGATACCCTGAGTTGTCTTTCTCTGTCATGCCCTTCTGCCACGATGTATCGCCTCACCCTGGGCCCAGAGCAGCAGAGCCAGCTGTCTATGGAATGAGAACTCTGGAATCAACCATGAGCCCTGAAGTAAACTTTTTCTCTTAAATGTTCTTGTCAGAACTTTTGGTCACAGCAGCGAAAAAGCTGACTAAGACTGCATGTGTGGTGGCAGCTAATTGTGGTTTTGATTTGCACTTTCATGATGATGGATGATATTGAGAATCTTTGTGTGCTTATTGGCCACTTGTGTATCTTCTTTTAAAAAAGTATCTGTTCAGATCCTTTGCCCATGTTTAAAGTGGCTTGTCTTTTCATTGCTGAGCTGTAGTTTTTAGTGTATTTTTTAAATATAAGTCCCTTATTACATATGAGTTGCAAATATTTTTCTTTTTTGTGTCTTTTCACTTTCTTGTGTCTCTTGAAATAAAATATTTTAGCTTTGATAATGCCCAATTTATTTATTTTTTCTTTTGTTTATTTATTCTTTGTTTTGCTTGTATTTTTACAGTTCTAAAGAAGAAGATTTTGCCTAACTCAAGTGAAGATTTATAACTGTGTTTTCTTCTAAGGCTTTTATAGTTTTAACTCTTAAATGTAGGTCTAACAATTTTGAGTTAAGTTTTTATGTGGCAGGAGGTGCAACCCAACTATATTCTTTTCATGGGAATATTCACTTGCACTAACCCTGGAACATCTCTGTTAAATGTTAGTGATTTAATTTTGTTGAGACATTAAAATCATTCTTAGCTGACAGAGAAGTTATACCAACCACTGGGATGATGATGACTTCTTATCAGTAGTCTATGCATATCTATCACGTTGGAACCGCTCTTCAGACTCAGGACTTTCCCACCTGTATACAGTTCCCAGCTCTTTTGCAGGTGTTGAAGCTACTAGTTAAGCCTGAGAGCTCTAACTGTAGGGTAATCAGCTATCATGGTTTTTTGTTGCTGAAGTGTTTTCCAAGATGTGGGACTTTTAGAGTTAGTATAGCTGTCCTGGTATGGGGGATTACCCCATGGAATTGAGCCTTATCCTCAAATCCAGATACTCAGAAACTAGTTGAGCTAGATAGAGTCACTCAAAAACTGGAAGCAACACGACCAAATTCCAATTTGGGTCACTCACTTGGCTAACACTCATTTCTTAAGTCATTTCTTAAGTTTGGTATTGTTTACTATGTGGAGAGGTTGAAAATTTTCAAACCTAGAAAATCCTCGCTCCTTTATGTTCAATGACTCCTTTATATTGAAGTCTTTAATTTAGCCCTACCCTTACACATACCAGAAGAGTAAAAGAAACTGGGTAGCACCGACAACACTCTACCCAGAAATCTTCTTAGCTAGATTCTAAATTCATTACCTGGAATCTCTACATTCCATATTTCAACAGGTAACTTGTTTCTAATTTTTCTGCCAGAGATTAACAAGGATTAACTTCTTATAGTTTCCTTATCTTTCTTTTAAACCTCATTGACAGCTTCCTCATAAGGCTTCTTCCCAAAGTCTGTTTGAAGCTAGTTAGGCCTACACTATGTTCTCCTAAAGTATGTTACAGATTTCTACCTTTTACCTGGTTCCAAATCCATTCCTACATAATTAGGCTCTTATTGTGGTAGCAGCCCTCTTCCAAATGCCAAAATCTTCATCATTCATATTTCTGAATAATATATCAACCCACATTTTAATAGCTTAAAGCTACAACAATTATTTATTATCTGCTGGTTTCTGTGAGTCTTCAATTGGGAACAGCTTGGATGGGTAATTCTGACTTGGAGCCTCTTAGGAGGTTGCAGTCAGATTTGGTGAAGTTTGAAATCTGAAAGCTTGACCAAGTACGTAGACCCACTTCCAAGATGAAGTGATTATTCATATGGCTGTCAAATTGATACTGTCTGTTGGCAAGTGGCCTCAGCTCCTCACCATGTGGACCTCTGCATAAATGTCCTTGTGGTATGGCTGGCTTCTCACCAAGGAAGGGAGCAATCCAAGAGCCCGAGAATGAATCTGCAATATCTTTTCTAACCTAGACTCAGAGTGCAGCACACTGCCACTTCTACAATATTTTATTGGTCTCACAGGTCAGTTCTGACTCACTGGTAAGAATTACTGGAGAACCAACTTGGAGGTTATCTACTTTGCACCTTGATCTATATTCTATTTATTTCTTCTGATGGGGGGGATGCACTACACCAAAATTGATTTGCAATTATCATTGCAGCAATGTCATTAGTGATAGCAAAATAGCAATGCAGTAGCCATGTGTTTATTACATATTGGACAATGATAAGCAGTTTAGATGCAGTTTTTCATCTATCGTGATAAGGGTAGAGGGTCTTATCCTTGTTTTTCTGAGGTGTAGAGAGTTTGAATCTTATCAACACAAGAAATCCAAGTCTGTAGTACAATCCTGAAATATGCTATTTCCCTTGCTTTGCTTAATCGTGTCCTTTTCTCCTTCAGGAGAGCTTCAGTTTTAATATCAAAGGAGTTTGTTTACAGAGGTTTGTCCCAGCATGACAGGAGCTTGGTGAAAACTGTTGTTTGTTTATATTCCCAAGCAAGGTGAAGGGAATATATCTTCAGCAAAGCAAATGAATTCCCTGCAAAATATCTGTGAACGAAGAGGCTGTTTATAAAAGCAATGAGGACCAGGGGGAGTGAGCAGGGGAGGCAGAGGGGAAGTGCTGGGGAGGGAAATTGGCCAAATTATATTGTTATATTGTGTGCATATATGAATATATAATCACAAATCCCAATATTATGTACAGCTGTAATGCATCAATAAAAAATGTGGAAAGAAAGCAATGAGGAAGAACTATTGTACAATCTAAGAAAATAATTTGGCCAAAATAATGTACATGTAAATATGCTAAAAAAATAACCACTTCAAATGCAAAATGGTAAAGGCAAAAAGGTGGCCCTTGGTAAAGTCCCCGAGTCATTCTGCTTGGTGGTCTCGCTTTTGCTGAGGTTTCCCTCCATAGCCACGGCCTTGCCTCTGCTCTGGCCCTGCCCTCCCCTTTATCCTGGGCTGTGGTTTTCTATGAATATATACCTCCACTCCAGTGGCTTGTCGGGTTTTTGTTGCTGTGACGAAAAGAACTCATAAGAGCAATTTTAGAAGAGGAAAAATTTATTTTGGGGCTCATGGTTTTAGAGTCAGTTGTGGGAAGCCAACTCCGTTTTTCAGGGCTAGAGGTAAGGCAGAAGAGCGTGGCGAAATTCAATGGTAAAAGACATTGCTGTTAGGAAGCAGAGAGGACTAATCTCTGCTCACTAAACACAAAATACATACCCCAAAAGCACACCCCAAATGACCCGCTTCCTCCAGTCACACCCTGCAGGCCTTCAGTTACCAGCCAGTTAATCCTTGTCAGGGGATTAATTCACTGATTGGGTTAAACCTCTCATAACCCAGTCATTTCACCTCCAAGCCTTCTTGCATTGTCTCACGCATTAGCTTTGGGGGACACCTCACATCCAAACCATAATGGGGACCCCTCCTCTTTTGAATTTCACAGACCATCTTGTAAAGTACCTTGGCAATGGTAGGTATCTGTGAACATCTATTGAATTGAATTAATATGCACTGACTTTATTTATTTCTATATTTTCCTTCCTGGGATATCAAGAATGTTGGCCAATGATAGATGCATTGTTATTAAAATAATATTGAACCATAAGCATCACAATCTGATTCTAATTGAGATTTTTTTCTAACCTGACAAAGTTGTAATTTAAAAGAGAATCAATACAAAAAGATAAAAGCCATACAAATATAATTCAAGTTTCATCAAAATGGGAAAGATTTGCTTTCTTCAAAGGATTTACCTTTCAAAAGAAAAATAATATTACTTTGAAACAGCAACACAGCTTTTACCACTTCAAGAGGCAGCAAAATCTCTTTTGTTGTTTAAACAGGAATTTTCATCTTTTTAAAATTTCTTTGGAAAAATCTTGTCAAAGTATAAAGCCTTGATAAAATGAAGGAAGTTAGTTCATTTTAGCTTTTTTTAAAATGAGATTTGAATATTTGATCCTAGGATTTAAAATAGTGTTTATTAACTTTTGAATTTATTTCAGTTTTCCCATTATAGCTATATTTATTTGAAAGGATCTTTGATCTTCTGTCCAAAGTATTTATTTTACCTGCTCAATAGAAATGTTGTTATAGAGGACAAGCAATGACAGATCAAATTCTCTGACACAGGTCCTTTAAAAGTGAAAGTATTGGGGCTGGAGAGGTGGCTCATTGGTAGAGCACTTGCCTGGCATGCCCAAGGATCTGGGTTCAAACCCCAGCACCACATATACAACTAAGTGGAAAAACACTTAGTTGTAAAAGTAAATAAAATTGGAAAAACACTTAGATGTAAAAGTAAATAAAGTTGGCTCTCTGTTTTTCTTTCTCTCATTATCTCTCTCCCTTAAAAAAGAAGTGAAAATATTTATTCTGATTGGGGAAATCTTCTTAAGTCTGTTACTTAACTGAATATAAAATTATATTTCCTACTTTTAAAGATTTGTTTTTTTAAAAATATATAATATAATTTATTTAGTGATATCCATAAAGTTTTTTATTTTTTATTAGTGCATTATAGTTGTACATAATGATGGGATCTGTTGTCATATATTTCTAGATTACACAATACAGCAATATAATTTGGTTAATATCCCCACCCTGCCACACCCCTCTACCTCCCTCCTCCCATTCCCTGATCCCTTGCCTCTTTTCTGGGTCCCATATTTATCAAAAAACAAAAACAAAAACAAAACAAAACACCCCACCCCAAGTATAGTGTAAGTCCAGTGTCATAATTCTTATTCCTATGAAGAAGATTTTTTATATACATGACTATAGTATATACAGTGACATACTTATAAATGCTTGGGACATACCTTGGTTTATCTTGGTTCCAATATCTCCCCTTCTCCCTTCCTAACATCCATTGTTATTCTTTGATATATATTGACAATAGGATTAAGCATTTACATTTTTGTAAAGGCATGCAGCATAGCCTGTTGAAATATCTTTTTTTTTTTTTTTAAGAGAGAGGGACAGTGAGAAAGAGAGAAACAATTTTTATTTAGTTTTTCACGTGGCCTTCGTTGCTCCAAGACTTTGTTATGTTCATGGTCCTGGATTTTGAACTCCCGTACTCGCACGTGCCAGGCAGGCACGGTACCTGCTGAGCCACTGCTCCAGCCCCTTGTTCAAATATCTTACACAGTACCTTGCAACTGTGTCTCATAAACTTTTGTTTTAATATAACATTTATTGAGATATAATTCACATAACATATATAATTCACCTTTTAAAAGGCACAAATCAGTGGTTTTTATGATAGTCACAGAAATTTGCAATCATCATTACTAATTTTAGAACATCTTCATCATTCCCAAAGAAAGAAACTCGTACAATTAGGAAGCTCCACTGGTTTTCCCAAACCTGGTCCTGGGAAACCAGTAATCTGTCTCTCTGGATTTTTCTGTTCTGGACATTCCATATAAGGAATCATATCATATACGGTCTTTTGTTTTGACTTTAATAGTTTCATTTATATTATAGCACGTATTCATCCCTTTTATGGATGAAAAACATTCCAGTGTATAGGTGATGGCTATGGAAGATTGCCAAAGGTCACTCAGTCAGACAGCAACACCCTTGCTCAGTGTTTTGAAGTTCACAGACTTTTTACACTGAAGGTCACAAACTCGAAGTTCACAGATTCGGCCTTATCGGAACCTAGTGTCTCAGGCCCTTATTAGAGGATCCCCACTCTGCAAAAATGAACAGCTTCACCAGAAAGTTCCTGTGATGGCCACCCTCCCCCCAGTTCAGTCCATAAAAGACCACCTATCCAAAAGCCAGATGGCCATTTTCTGCTTGGAAAGTGGGTCCCTGCAACTATTTCAATAAACCTCCTTGATCTGTTGAGGTGTGGATTCAATTCTTTCTGGGCTTCTTACCCTTCCCTTTTAGCCTATTTTTTCCTACCAATAGGTATATCTGTGTATTAATTAGCTTACATTCATGATATTTCCACCTTTTATTAGTTCCACAATGAAAACCGATGTGCAAATTGGACATGGACATTCATTTTCACTTCATGTGTTCACTGGTGTGCACCTACACTTAGAATTATTCAATTGTTCCATACCTCTCTCTGTATTTAACCTGTTAAGGAACTGCCAGACTCTTTTCCAGACTCACTACACCAATCCCTCTATATCCTTGATGACACTTCCTGTCGACTTTTGGATTTTAGCTATCATAGTGAATGTGTAGTATCTCATTGTGGTGTCGATTTGCATTTTCCTGATGGCTAGAGATATTTTCATCTTTTCTTTTTATTGTGTTTTGCAGCTTTACATAATTTAGGGGTTTTTATTATTCATTCATACATGCACACATTATATCAACATATCTTGGTCCAATTTCCTCCCCAGCACTTCCCCAAGATATTTGCATCTTGTTATGTGCTTATTGACTATTCGTATTTCTTTCCTGGGAGGTATCTATTTAAATCCTTCACTAATTCTAAAGTCTGGTTCTTTTGCTTTTTCTTGTTGGGGTGAAATAGTCCATTAAACATTTTGGATACTAGACATTTATTTGATTTGCAAATATTCCCTCCCATTCTTAGATTTTTTTCTTTTTGTTCTTCAAAATGAGTGACCTTGACTTCTGTTTTGGGTATTTGTGAAGCAAGAGTTTCCCAGGTAGATTCCCACCTGCCATTGGCAAGGCATTTCACAAGTTATGGGAAATTTAAAGAAGGAGTGGTTCCCAAGTGAGGCTGACAACCCACTGGAGAAGAGGAACATATTCAAAAGGTGACCACAGCCTAAGATAAGGGGAAGTACAGGGCCAGAGCAGAGGTAAGAGCAGGGTTATGGAGCAAAAACTCAACGAAAGCAAGACCATCAAACACATTGACTCAGTTTTTATTCAAGGACCCCCCATAATTAATATTTGAAGTTCATTTTATTTAGGGCAAATAATGTTTTATGGATTATGTATTTTTCTTCATTCTGTTTTGTTTTTCATCCCAATGGGGGTAATATTGAATAAGAAATTGTTGCCACCTTTGGTTAGACCATTCAGACTATTGGCAGTGGCTAAGGAGTATAAATATATGCAGATATAACTAACTTTTGGGCTGAGTAAAGTGGTCAGTGTTATACAACTGCTTAAAATTTGTCCAGTCATACTGATGCTTCGGTCCTATTATGTACTGAGTGTTGGTGTCCCCTAAAGTTCATATACTGAAGCTCTGCGATCCAATGTGATGGTATTAGGAGTTGGACCTTTGGGAGGCAATTAGATTTAGGTGAGGTCATGAGGGTGGAGCCCCTATATTGGGTGAATAAAAAGACAAGGAGATACCAGAGCTTCCTCTCTGTGCCATTCGATGACACAGCAAGAAAGCTGCTGTCTGAAAGCCAGGAAGAGAGCCCCATCCAGAACCCCACCATGGTGATATCCTGATCTTCAACTTCTAACTTCTGGAACTACAAGGCCCCAGTGGCTGTGGTTTAAAACACCTAGTCTGTGATTCTTTGTTATGGCAACCTGAGTTGGCTGAGATTGGTTCCATTTCTTTTCTTAAAAAGAGAGTGACAGTGAATGAATCAATTTTATTTAGTTTTTCATGTGGTTTTCATTGCTCCAACATTTTGTTGTGTATGTAGTGCTGGGGTTTGAACCTGTGTCCTCAAACATGCCAGGTAAGTGCCATAACCACCTAGCCACTTCTCCAGCTTTGGTTTCCTACCTTAAAAGAGAAATCCTGGGCTGCAGCAGTGGCTTGGCGATTTCAGCACTTGCCTGGCATGTGCGAGTAAGTGAGTTCAAACCCCAGCACCACCATGTATACAACGAAATGTCTGAGGAATGAAGGTCACATGAAAAATTAAAATGAAAATTACTTCTGTCTCTCACTGTCCCCTCTGTCTTAGAGAGAGAGAGAGAGAGAGAGAGAGAGAGAAATCCTGGTTAAAAAATGAAAAGCAGCACTACCCAGTAAATTCCCTCATTTGTGATGGTTTCATCCATGAAGCGTACAAACTACCGCAGCTGTTCATCAGTTGATCTCAAGTGACTCTGATGGTAGTCATGGAGTCAGAGAGGAGTGACCTCCTGCAGCACTGTGGCATCAGGCAAAGGGCTGAGGAATGAGGTATCCCTTCCTGTAAGTGGAATATGCAGGAAGGCCGAGATTTGGCTCCACACTATAGCAAGGGGGCCTTGGTGACTATGCTGAGCTTTCAGGATGTACTACTTTAACCCAAGGCATAATGGGGACCTGGGTGAGGAGGGTCGTATGTTCAGGGCACATAGGTGCTTCTCTTTATAGGAGGGATTAGTGTGTTGCCAGTATTTTCCAGTCTCATGTTGTATATGTCAGGGCCAGGAGGGTTAGGTTCTTGCATCAGAAGCCCATGGGCAGCTTATAGCCATCCATCTTGTTCTAGAGACACCAGGAAGCATGAGAAGAGGTTGTTAAAGCTTCTGCAGAGAGGGCTTCTGCAGAGAAGTAAGGGAGTGCATGTTGATTGTAATTTGGACAGATTCTAGAGCCTTTGGACAGACAGAACCCTATTAAAGATGGGCTTGATTTAAATTAGCAAATGAGGGATATTTTTGCTTCCTAAACCTTTAAAATCTAAAGGATCCTTGTCTTCATTTAATATTTTGGGTGCTGATAGGACCATTAGCTGTTTCTTATCAGGGATGAAGTGCTCAGTGGTTTATCAAGTAAGAGAAATTTAAGGTTACAAGACCATGCATTATGTATAGGGCAATGGCTTATCCATTTTTGTGAACTTCTTTGTGTTTATTTGTATGTTCCTAATGAGTATATCAAATGAATGTCTTCAAAGGAGGATGTCATCAATATGATGACATACCTGTGGAGCTGGAGAAAGTTGTATGCAATTTGATTTGCCTTGCAAATATTGTGTGCTATGGCAGAGATGTTGTGTCCTGCAGATAGCCACCAGGTAAAGGTGTATTGTGTTCCTTTGAAAGTATGGTAAAACTGTGACTGAGAAGCTATTGAAATTGGAACTGAATAAAATATACTAGCCAAATCTATAATAGCAAAATGTTTTCCAACTGCTTATTAGTTGAAATCAGTCATTTCAGTAATATCATTTCTAGAGATTTTTATGAGTAGTACAATAGCATTAAGGTTGCATTATCCATTGTGAGGTGTCAAATTCCACATTATGAAAAAGCCAAATTGGGTTGTTGAATTGGGAAGCAGTTGGAGGCATTGTAGTGGGTTCCAAAGCTGCAACAACTCTGTTTAAATTTACATTGAGCCATGTTACTTATTTTACTGGGAGAATAGCCCATGGGGGACATTTAACCTCATCAACCTGTATGTGTCAGCAACTTAATTCTATTTCAATATGTTCATTATTAGGTCAGCATGTTGCCTGGGTCCAGGATTTGGTCACCTATCCCTATAAGAAATAGGCTAATGGTGGAAGAAGTATTTTTATGTAGTTTGATCAAAGTGGGGAGAAGCCACTAGATTGCTTCTCATGAGTCCCACAGAAGTGGTTACAATTTATAGACACTAAAACCAGGTGATATACCTATGTAGATTTAGCTAATCAGAGCACACATGGGTTTTAGCCTCCTTTGTGACTGTGCAGGCCAGGGGTTAGTTTTCATTTTCAGCATGAGGAAATTCAAGAGCTGTTTCAAGGGAACACATACTCACTATGAGATATTTTAAGACAATGGATGCCTTGGCCCTGGCAAAATTTAGACAAGATGCTATTCTTTTGGCTAATTTTAAAAGTAATTCTATCCCCTGTGTTTTTGATTCAGAAACTCCTCTAAGATTACCGAATCTCAATCTGTAATGAAAGATTCATTTAGTCTGTATAATAGATTGTAATTATAGGGGGTACCTTGTTTATATTTAATGAGATTCTCAGAAATAACTGTAGTTTGAGCTCCAGAATGAAAGTCACGAAGGTTTGCCCATTGGCACATTAAATAAATGCACCTATTTTATGGAAGCACAAACACTTATCAATGCCTATTATCTTTTGTTGTATAAATTTAGTAAATTTTTGATTTCCAACTGGGTCCAAATATGGACTCTCTTTCAGGATTTTTTTCCTCTTCCATATCCAGGTTTCTTTCTTTGTCTCTTCCTATTTTCCTCCCTCCTTCTCCCCTTCCCTCCCTCCCTCTACCCATTTCTTTTTTTTTTTTTTTTATGGGGCTCCTCATGATTGCAGGGTTTAAGGGCACTGGGTTTAAATGAGGTATGACTTTAACCATTTTGCCATGCCACAGGGAGTCATGGGTGCTTTTTCTGTAACTGTAAGGATTGGGGTTTTTGGAGCAACAGAGGTGTAGGCAGCAACAGTAACCTAAGTACTTCCTGCAGAGCCAGTTGCTTATAGGAATGCAAACCTCCACATTATGACTTTTTCTTTTTTTCCTTAACGACTGTACTTTCATGAGCTTCTACCCAGGGGACCTATATCTTGTACAGGATCTAGAGCCTATGCCTCATTGAGATGTACAACATCATTGGGTAGCCTTTGCCTTGAGTCTAACATCAGACACAACTTCATTGTCAGACCTATAGATAGGTCCAGGACAAGACATACCTGGAACAAAGTTAAGAGGAGCCCTTCCCCAATCTCATATTCATATTTCTGAAAAACCAATTAATTATTTAAACTTCAAATGCAGATCAGCAGAAACTGTAACAGAAGGTCCATAGGACCCAGTGTGGCACAGAGCTGCAAACTCAAAGCCCAAGCTAGCCAGTGAGCTGCTGCTGAAGGTGCCTGCATATGCTTAGGAAACTGGGCCAGTTAACAAGCCAAAGCAAGAAGAAAGACACCCCCAGTAAGGGTGACCATGGTCTCAGCATCCTGCTTGCACCACCTCTTGATGTAGTCACCCTGTAGAGGCAGAGTGGACCCTCACCCAAATTTGGTTTGAATATCAAGAATGACAATGTCACAAACAGAGCAAGAGGGTATGATGAACTTGTACTTACATAATTGGGGTTTGTGGGGAGAGCAGAACAGGCCTCTCAAAGAAGTCTGAAAATGGCTTGCGAGAACCAGGAGAGAATGCTGGCCCAGGGTTTTATTTTCATTAGCAGGTAGGTAGAGCAATGAGAGTTCCCATGCAAATGGGCACAGCTTGTGAGGCTTGAATCTAAATACCCCTCACCACCTCCCAGGACAAAAGAGGGAGTGCTGGACTTTCCTATCAGCTTTCCAAGTGGGGAAGAAGGGGTAGAGGGAGAGCAGGGTTGAGGGATGTTGAGGCTAGTAGCTGTTAGCAGTCCAACATTTTTTTGAAAATATGGAGTCTGGGGCTGGAGCAGTGACTCAGTGGTTACAGCAATTGCCTGATATGTGTGAGGACCTGAGTTCAATCTCCAGCACCATGTACACAACTAAGTGTTGGAGTAATGAAGCCTACATGAAAAACTAAATAAAATTGATTCTCTCTTTCTCTCACTGTCCTTCTCCCTTAAAAAAATTTATTTATGGAGTCTGATCCTTTATTCTGATCCTTAAACATTTTCTTCACTTTGGTCTTTAGAAATGGAATTGCTTTTCAGATATCTTTTTTTGAATTGTTCATTGTAAGAGTGTAGAAGTTTAATTGATTTTTGCATATGAATATTTTATTCTGTGACCTTGCTCAACTAGTTCATTCATTCATTCAAATGTTTGCTACATGAATTTCTTAGGATTTTCTATGTACAAGATAATGTTAATTGCAAAGAGAAAGTTTTCCTTCATATTTCCAATATGCATTTTTTTTTCTTTTCTTGCTTAATTGCTCTAGCTAGGACATTTCATGCAATGTGAATAGAAGGTCTGAGAGAAGATATTCTTGTTCCTGATGTTGGAGGGAAGCTTTTAATCTTTTACCATTAAGTATAACATTAGCTGCCCTTATCAGATAGAAGTCATTTTCTTTTTTTCCTAGTTCACTAACTACTAATGGTTTTTTATCATAAGCTGCTATTGGTATTTGTCAAGTGTTTTTCTGGACATATTTAGATGATCATGGATTTTTCTTTATTAATATGATGTAGTATATTTATTTCTGTATGCTAAACCTATCTTGTATTTCTAGGAGAAATCTTGCTCAGTCGTGTTATATAATTCTTTATATATGTTGCTGGTTTTAATTTGCTAGTATTTTGATGAGAATTTTGCATTCAAAAGAGGTACTGGTCTACAATTTTTGTTTTCTTGTGATGTCTCCATCTGATTTTGGTATCAAGGTAATATGGATTTTGTAGGATGGGTTTGGAAGTGTTTCTTTCTCCTCCTCTTCTTTCTTCCCCTCCTCTTCCTCTTTTTCTCCCCCCTTCCTATTCTCCTCCTCCTTCACATAATAATTTATAAATAATAACTATTAATTTCTCTATAAGTGTTTGATAGAATTCATTAATGAAGCCATCTGAGCTTATGTTTTACTTTGTGGGAAGTTTTTTGTTTTGTTGTTTTAAGAAAAAGGGGACAGGAGCTGGAGCAGTTGCTCAGCAGTTATGGCACTTGCCTCACATGCACAAGGATGCGAGCTCAAACCCTAGCATCATGTACACAACGAAGTGTTGGAGCAACGAAAGTCACATTGAAAACTAAATTTTAAAAAATTGATTTTCTCTCTCTCACTGTCCCTCTCTCTTAAAAAAGAAGGAAAGAAAGAGGGGACAGAGAGAAAGAGAGAGAGAGAGAGAGAAGCAATCTTTATTTAGTTTTTCACATGACTCTCATTCCTGGGACACTTTGTTGTGTATGTGGTGCTGGGGTTCGAACTTGTGTACTCGCACATGCCAGGGAAGCTCCGCAACCACTGAGCCACCACTCCAGCCCCTTGTGGGAAGCTTTTAAATTACTAATTTAATCTTCTTAGTATACATACATCCAAATTTTCTATTTATTTTGGAGTCAGTTTTTATAGTTTGTGTCATTCTGGAATTTGTCCATTTCACTAGATAATCTGATTTGTTGAGTTACAGTTGTTAATGCTTTTCCCTTATAATCCTTTTAATTTCTGTATGGTCAGGTAGTAATGTCTTCTCTTAATTTTTCACTAGGTCTCCTACTAGCTTTCCTAGTAGGAGAAATCTTCTTGATTTCATGGAGCTATCGGCCTTCTCATAATTACTTACCATCAAAATCTCCATTATTTCCAAGACTGCCCTTGGATTTGAACGTCCTGAAAACATTTTTCCAAATAAACTGAGTTCCTTTCCAGAGCACCTTAGAGATCCCTGTTTTTCTGGTCTGCCTCTATCCTTGGGTAAAATCTCTTAGTTCTGACTTTAGTGCTGGGAGTGGAGACAGCAGCCTACTTCTCTTAGACAAAAATTTAGTTTACTAGTGAGATGCTACCTAGGGACTATACCCTCTACTCTTCTCTCTACCTTTCCTGGACTTGAAACTCTAGCCTATAAGTGAACAAAGGCAGTTTGATTTGGGCCCCAGTATTTTTTGGCCTATTGTACCTGGTATTGTACTTCTGCCTCATAAATTGTGGCTGGGTGAAGGTCTTCCTGACCTTTTGACAACACTTGTATATTATTTAGTCCCTATAACATGGAACTGAAGATGGGGTGGGATGGGGATGAGAAATAGTATCCTAGTGACCTTAGGGAGATACTGTAGCCCTTAACTCCAGGGAGAGGAAACTCATCTTTCTGGCCACACCTGCCACAGTAGAACTCCCATCACAGTATCCTATACTGTGATGGGAACAAGGGAGTGGTTCATGCTTCAAGTGCCACTCACTCTCACTGAGATTTAATTTTATTATGTGTGATATACTCAGAATATTTGCCAAAGACTTTAAAGCTTTTAAAAATAACTTTTACCAGTTATGATTGCTTCAGTGGAGTGACATGGAGCTCCTCATGTTGTCAGTCTGTAGTCTTTCTCTTATGTGTCACTTCAGCTTTATTATGATACCAATAGCTATAATTTATTTGTTGAGAACCTCCTATGCACTTGATACATTATTTTTTTCTGCCAAAATATATGATCTAGAATAGTCCAAGGACAATAAATACTTGGAAAATATTTTTAAAAATAGATCTGGTATGGCAAAACCTCCTGTTTCATCTTTCTTGCTTAGTAATGTTTTGGCAATTCTAGGTTTCTTATTGTTCCAAATGAATTTGAGAATTTCTTTTTCTATGTCTGTAAAGAATGACATATGTATATTAATAGGGATTGCATTAAATCTCTATAGAGCTTTTGGTAGAATGGCCATTTTTATTATATTAATTCTGCCTAACCAAGAGCATGGGGCATCTTTCCATCTTCTTAGGTCATCTTGGATTTCATTCTTCAATGACCGATAATTTTCATTATAGAGATCTTTGATTTCCCTTGTAAGGTTAATTCCCAAGTATATTATTCTTTTTGAAGATATTATGAATGGGACTGATTTCCTGATTTCTTCATCAGTCCTATTATTATTAGTGTGTAGGAAAGCTATTGATTTATGGGTGTTGATCTTGTAGCCTGCCACTTTGCTAAATCTGTTCATAAATTCAAGAAGTTTACTGATGGAGTTTTTTGGATTTTTCAGATATAAGATCATGTTATCAACAAAAAGGGAGAGTTTGACTTCTTCTCTTCCTATTTTTATCCCATTGATTTCTTTCTCTTGTCTAATTGCTCCAGGTAGGGTCTAAAGATGGTACTGGTATCAAATAGGAAAGAAGACCAATGGAATAGAATAGAAGACTCTGAAACAAACCCTCAAATCTTTAAACATCTGATTTTTGACAAAGGGAGACAAAATATTACATGGAGGGGAGACAGCCTTTTCAACAAATGGTGCTGGACAAACTGGACAGCCACTTGCAGAAAGTTGAAATTAGACCCATATCTTTCTCCTTGCATAAGAATCAAATCAAAATGGATCAGGGAGCTAGAAATTAAGCCAGCTACCTTGCAAATGATGGAAGACAAATTAGGTCCAACACTTCAGCATTTGGGAGTAGGCAAACACCTTCTCAACATGTCTTCTAAAGTGAAGGAAGTAAAGTAAAAAATCAGTAATTGGGATGCCATAAAGCTAAAAAGCTTTTGTACCACCAAGGAAATAATTAAAAAAGAGTCAAGAGGTTTCCTACAGAATTGGAGAGAATTCTTGGACTGTGATATCTCTGACAGGGCCCTCATATCCAGAATCTACAGAATCCTCAAAAATCTCAACTACAAAAACAAAAACAACCCAATCAATAAATGGGCCAAAGAGCTAAATAGAAACTTCTCAGAGAGGACATTGAACAAGCCAATGAGTACATGAGAAAGTGCTCTAAATCTCTAGTAATCATAGAAATGCAGATGAAAACTACATTAAGATATCACCTCATGCCAGCCAGACTGGCAAAAATGAAGAAAATAAACAATAATAGATGCTGGAGGCGATGTGGAAAGATAGGCACACTAGCACACTGTTGGTGGAACTGGAGACTGGTACAGCCCCTCTGGAAAGCAGTGTGGAGAATCCTCAAAAAACTAGGGATGAGACCATCATATGATCCTGGTCTTCCTCTCGTGGGTATTTTTCCAGGGGATTTAGAATCAGCACATTATAGTGACACAGCAATATCTATGTTCATAGCAGCTCAATTTACTATTGCTAGACTATGGAAGCAACGCAGATGTCCCTTACTGGATGAATGATTGATCCCAAAACTGTGGTACATGTATACCAATTAGTTTTACTCAGTAATTAGAAACAAATGATATTGTAGCCTTTGAAGGTAAATGGATGGCTATGGAAGAAATTATGCTGAGTGAAATCAGCATAATCCAGAGAACCAAGGGTCGAATATCTTCACTCATCTGTGGAGGCTGGAGCTAGACCCTGACCATTGAGAAAAGAGGTCTATTATCATGTTTTAAATATGGATAAGGTGTAATGTTATACAACCTAAGGCATTAGTAGAGATGCATTGGGAAGGAGGGGGGAGAAGGGATAAGGGTGGGTAATTGGGGGGGCTCTTGGGGATAAATCTAATTTTCAGAATTTATATATATATATTATATTATTTCATTAGAAGCTTGATTGTTCAAAAATAAATTTCTGAATTAAATAAATAAATAAATAAAAATATGGGGGTAAATCTAATTTTCAGAATTTATATATATTATTTTGTTAGAAGCTTATTTGATCAACAAATAAATTTCTGAATAAAATTTAAAAAAATCTATCTATCTATATATATATATAAAACAACATGCTGGTTGTCTTTGTGGGGCTGCTGTCACAAAGCACTATGTACTGGGTGGCATTTAAACAACAGAAATGTATTTCTCACTGTTCTGAGGACTGGAATCTGAGATCAGGATTATAGACTATGATCTTCTCATTGTTTACTCCCATGGCAGAAAGAGAGTGAGTTAGCCCTCAGGCATCTTTTTCCATGTGCACAAATCTTATTCATGAAAGTTCTACCCTCATGACCTAATTTTTCTCGAAAAAGTCCTGACTCCAAATACCATCACACTGGGGTTAGGGTTTCAACCTGTGATTATTTGGGGGATACAACATTCAGTCCATAATGCTGGATTTATGTGAAAAATAGTAAGGACTACAGTTTTTTTGTAATTAAGTTCTTTTTATATAAACTAAGATTAAGTTAAGGCATATTTGATCAGAGTTGTCAAATATAATTATTTCACAAGTGAGTTGGCATGTTCTGCCAAAGTTTTCAAAGTATTTTCCATCAACCACCTGTATCAAAGTCATTGAGGTGCTTGTTTGAAAGGTGAGTTTTTAAAGTTCTCTCTAAACTAGCTTTCATGTAAAGAGATCTGTGTAGATAATTTGACTCATAGTACTGAATTAATGTAGTACAACCTTGACAATACACTTCAACTAAACCTTTATTAAATAATAAATTGTGGAATCACTGTGCTACATGATGGTCATATAAAAAAAATAAGACTTGTTCTTCCAACCCTGTAAGCATCTGTACTATGTATAATATTAATCTGGTAGAAGGAAAGATAATTATATAGTAACTTAATATATAGTAAAAGTTACATTAAATTTATAGAAGTTGTACACACAGACTTGGGACAAGGCATATGCCTGCAAGTAGCCTAAACATCCACATGCGCGTACACACACACACACACACACACACCACAAAGCAGTATAGCCATCCTTTTGTATCCATGGGAGATTGGTTCCAGGAACCCCTACCTGTATTCCCAAATCCACAGATGTTTTAAGTTCCTTTTAAAAAATGGTATAGTATTTGCATATAATCTATGCACATCCTGTCTGGTACTCTGAGCTATCTCTAGACTGCTTATAATACTTAATACAAAACAAATGCTATGTAAATAGTTGTTGTTCTGTATTTTTTTGAGAATATGGGAATATGGTAGGAAAAAAGGTCTCTACATGCTCAGAGCAAATGCAGTGTTTTTCCAAATATTCTGATCTGTTCTTGGTTGGCTCTCTCTACATGGAACCCATGGATATGAAAGGCCAGCTGTTTGCTTTTTCAAAAAGGAAGCACTAGACTAGGGGGAAAAGACATCTAGAAAGTAATTTGGGCCCTGCTTCCTGTATATATGGAATCTTGTGTTGTCCACCCTCCCTCTCTGCATATTCCACAGCTACCTTCCCACTGATGGAGTGGACAACTGAATTTAAGTAAGGATAGAATAAGATAAATTTTGTTTGAACACATTCAAAGACATTCTTGTCTTACATAATTATTTAACAAACTTAGTTTTTATTTTTTAAAACATATTAAGTGAAACCTTCCTACATGCCAAGGTGCTTGATTATGAATTCTGTCTTTTCTTTCTTTCTCAAATGTATGAGAACAATTTGAAGACATTGAACATGGCATTAAGAGCTGATACAAAAGGGCCATCCCTACTTGTTAAATGGTGCATTGTTTCTTCTTTTTAATAGCTGAGCAATTTTAAAGCTTTAGGATAGACCTGAATTGGGGATATTTGGAGCCCCAGCTCCTTGTTTCTTTCTCTTCTGCTCTTGCCTGATTCCTTCCATTCCCTGTTCCGATCCAAGTGTCAGGAAACCACAGGTGTGCATATCCAACAGCTGACTGTGGTCTCACTTTCAGGAGGACTTTCTCATAGAGTAAGAGGTCCTTTGGGGGCATCTACTGTTCTCTATACATTTTTGCATGTAGATACTTTCTAATATGTAGTTTCTTCATTGATTTTTTTTAGACATGGATTCTTGGTTTTATGAATGGGCTATTATTTAAATTAAAACACAGTTAATCTTTTATAGTAAAGAGTTGACTACAGAATAAGAATGGCACTGAATGTTCTAGGCACAGAAAAACCTGCAGACAAAAGTTGTGTAATAGCATCTGAAGGCGAAGTATACAAAATATTAGGAAGCTTAGGCCTTCTGCATTTCATATCAGAGGGCACTGTGTATTGATAATTTGGGGTCTCTCCATGCTGAGAGCCTTCTCCTAGGGTAGTGATGATCATCCCAGTGGCTGTTGATGGAGCCCTGCTCAGACTTCAGCATGGTGTTTCTGGGATCTGGAGATTTATAGCATATTTTATCACTCTAAAACAAACTATATTTAGGAACTCATTTTGAAGTCTGGGCTAGAATAAAAATGGATAATGGAAAAAGGAGAAAACCTAACATCAATTTGAGTACCCATCAAGTTCTGCAGTATAAACAATGCTAAACCTGGAAGGCCAGTTCCATCATCATTCTCTACGTGAGGAATCCTATTCTCAGTGTTAGGGCAAGGGCTCAAGGGTCCACAGCTAGTAATTGGGAGAGCTCAGATTTCAACCTGACTAGTTGCACCTCATCCCTGCAACATCCAGAAGGTTAGTAGAATGATTTTGTGAACATGTGTCTATAAGACTTAATCACATGCTGGTTAAAATCACTAATGAGTATTTGCTGCAAGAGTTCTTTGCCTTTGTATATCAAAATTTAAGGTGCATCCTCATTTCATAGACCTGGAGTAACTTTAGCAATCAATATTCTATTTCCATTCAACATCCAAAGTACTTTATACCTTTCCTATAGCCTTATCGCTGGGTTATTTATCTGTCCTCAACTCTTCTGCCTAATTGGACTGTGATCTTCTTGGGGTCCCTCCTCCTGCATACTCTAAAACACATAACCTATAATAAGGAGGTTTTCTCTTAAAGTTTTCAAATGTGTATAATTGAATCTTTCAACATTAATTTTAGTCAGTTTATGATAGAGCTGAGCTGGAGTTCACAATCTGTGGCATTCTGTATTCCTGTGAAAAAACATGCATGTTTTCATACTCAGGTCCTTTTTAATTTTTGGTCTTGGTTTGGTTCATTTTAGCAGATTTAAAGAAAGCTTCCAGTTCAAATGCTGCAAAATCCAGTCTACCAAAATCTGGACTTCGACCTCCTGGCTACTCACGTCTACCAGCAGCCAAGCTGGCGGCCTTTGGCTTTGTCCGGAGCTCCAGTGTGTCCTCTGTCTCCAGCACCCAGTCCGTGGACAGCGGGCAGCCTGAGCAGAGCCGGCCAGCCACCCGTAAGTGGGGCAGGGGCGAAGAGGTTGAATACCTGTGCCCTTCTCCTCAGATCATGTGCTGAGGATAAATCAACAGGCCTGGGTCCCTATGTGCCATTTTCTTTGCATGACTAAAATTTTTTTTATCAATTCCTTTAATCTACCATCCACTTAAGAAAAAAACAGCCTATGTGTCACTATCTTTTTCTCAGTTGTGGTGAGTTAATGTACCAGGAAAAGATTTTAAGGTACCTCTTAAAATCTAGAAAGTGACTTAACCAGGGCCTGGTTTCAGAAACCCTTTGCTTCAAGAATTCTAGGGAAGAGATCAAGGAAAGATCCAAGAAAGTGTTACTGGAAAGTGTTCTCATGAAACTACTGGATTTTAAATGTTTGCTCAAAGACTCAGTCACCTGTGATTACCTATATAACGCCTTTGCATTGGTGGAACAGTTCGTTAGATTTCTGAGCATTAACTAAATGGTGTTACAAATAGGAAGGCATGGCTGGACTTCAAGTCCATGTTGGGAAGGTTTGTGGCTGAAATGAGATCACTCCAATCCTGGTTCCTGGGACTGAGGTTGTAGAGTGTATCTTATGCTTACATTGCTAGCCTTCTGAGCAAGTCAAAATAGCCACTGTCCCCAAAGGCCTACAGGCTGCCCATTTGGTTGAACCTTTGTTAACCAGACTCCTACCTCAGCCTCTTCAACTTCATAGTCATCGTTACCAGGTCTGAAACTGTGACATCTCAGATGTTGATTATCAAGAATTGGCCAGATGGGGTGGGTATGGTGGTGCCTGCCTGTAATCCCAGCAGCTCAGGCGGCTGAGGCAGGAGGATCACAAATTCAAAGCCAACTTTGCCCTAAGCAACTTAATGTGACTGTCTCAAAAAATAAAAATGGGCTGGGGATGTGGATCAGTGGTTAAATACCCCTGGGTTCAATGCCTGGTACTAGAGAGAGAGAGAAAGAGAGAGAGAGAGAGAATATGAGAGAAAACGAGAGAACAAACTGGCAGAGGTCCAGGAAAGTTTTAGAGTTTCTGTGTGGAGAGCTCTTTTGAAGGGATTATGGAAATGAGATCAAGTTGGAGTGGTATGAAAGAGATAGATATTATTTTTTTATCTTATTTCTTCTCGGTCCTTTGTTGGGTTTACAGATATGGTATGTGGAATACTTGTGCCTTTATAGATCTAAGTTTTGGTCTACCTGGTTATTCCTAAACATATACATTGCTTTTTCCTCCATCTTGATGTATATGTACATGGTTTCTAAGGACATTTTTATGTTCTTTTGTTTTCCTGAGAATGTTGTGACTCAAACCTGCTTTCACGTGAATTCATTTTAGGAATATCACTGTAATCAGGTATTATATCATTGCGCAATGTCTGCCTCAAAATGTGAAACATACATACAATAAATAATCATTTACAAATGTATGGTCCATGTTTTATGTGTACTTGTGTAGGAACAGTCTAAAGATTTTGAAATACAGAAGCAACTATTTGTCATTGGTTTTAGTAACATAACTCCCAATGATTTGTTTCTATTTTAGAGAAAGCATGAAAGAAAAATTTCATGGTATGCATTTTTCTAAAGAGTTAAGATTTTTCTTTCTTAAAAAGAAATAGATGACCTCAAGGTGAACTGATCCATGGCAGCAGCTTTTGCTGAAGCAAAGCTGACAGGTGTGGGCAGAATAATTCCAGTTGTGTGGAGGGCATTTCTCACCTCTACTTCAAAGGAGTCTAGATAGGGACTCTTGAAGCCCTGAGAGCACAAGAGCTGTTATGTTCCAGAGAAAATAACTCCTAATTTTAAAAGTTTCACATTAAAAGCAATATTTACTCTATTCAAAACTGTTTTCTATTTTAAAAAAATAATTGATTTATAATTATCTATCAGCTATTACAAATTAAATTTGTACTTCACCAGTGAGCTACAGAAAAACCTCACATATTCCTGAATTACTGTCAGATCTCCACCAACTATGCTTCTTACTAGATTTAATGCCAGGAAAAATGGTTTCCATTCGTCAGTGCAGACATGATGCTTTGATGACGGGGATTAAGTAAGATGCGAACATATTGAGAATGCTGGAGGATCTTAGATCATATCCTATGAGCAAAGCTTTGCTGTTTCACCTTGTGTTAGTGGCTAATTTGATGTCAGAGTTGGTTCCTTTCTACTTTTTGGAAAGTTGGTGTCTTGCAGACACTATGCCACATAGGATTCATTTTAGGAATACACTGTATTTAGGCATTACATCATAGCACACTAGACAGTTCAAAATCAGAAACTGACTATAATACAGAACTATTTGTAAATGTGTAATTCATACTTTAAGATGCATATGCTAATTAATGCACTCTGAACTATGTTCCCACTGACTGTGGCATGCTATATTTGGGAAACTTTTGGGTGATTCATTATGAATTTATTAATGTTTCCTAGGCAACCTTGCCTCAACTGCAAAACTTCCTATGCTGTCTTCCTAGGTTCTGAGGGACAAATGACAATGAGTGTAGAGAGGGGACCCTGTACAGCTCTCTGGATATGTGGGGCCAGGGCCATTTGGGTCTCAGCTGTTCCACATGGACTCTTACCTCCATCCTTGGCTCAGGCTCTGTGCGTTACATTAACCTGGGCAGAGACTTAACAGGGTCTAGTACCTGTCTTTCCCCTCCCTTTTTTCCAATGTAAATTAAAGAGAAAAATGTAATCTTCTAACTTAGAACTTTTAACTTTAAACTCAAACACACAGGTCTAACCCAGTATATGCCTTCTAATTCTTTTTTTTTCCACATTTATTAGAAGTATATTGCGATACAGGATACAGATGAGGGGGAAACATTGTCAAAACTGTAGCAATCAATGTGTATAAACTTTGATAACCAGGGGTAATGCTAACACATAGATAAGCTACTATGGGTTTCATCTAATGCAGTTTCCCCCAGAAGAACTCATGTGTTAAATGGGTATCTAGTG
>PVKS010013688.1:0-50296 GCA_004027875.1 Aplodontia rufa
CAAGATTTTAACAAGACAATATAAAATGTGTATAAGATGTGTATATATATTCTGGACATTGCAACTGTCCCCAGGAGTGCCCCCCCCCAATTACCCTCCCTTATCCCTCCCTTCCCCTTCCCGTTATAACTCTAAAAATAGTATTAAATTGTAAAGCATTACATCTTATCTGAATTTAACTCATGTTTCTAGACCAACTGCTGAGAACTTTAAACTCCAGCCTCAAACATTAAGACAACTGGGTCTGGAGCAGTGATTCGGTATTTGTGGCGCTTGCCTGGTATACACAAGTATGAAGGTTCAAACCCCAGCACCATGTATACAACAAAGTGTTGGAGCAACAGAGGCCATGTGAAAAATTAAAATAAAAATTGATTCACTGTCCCTTTTTCTAAAAAATAAAAATAAAAAAAATACATGGACAACTGTCTACACAGACTGTTTAAACAGCACCTCCAACCATATAGGTTTGAATTCTCTAATTGATGACAATATAAAGTAATAGGTATGTTGTCTTCTAGTGGTTCTACCTATTCTGATACAGAGATCTATAATATTTCTTTTTTTGTTTGTTTGTTTTGTGTTTTTATGAGATCTATCATATTTCAAACAAAGGAAAAATCTTACGTGAAGAACTGTGAAGGACAGACTTCTATCCTACTTATAAGCTAACAAGTTCGCCTACCATAGACTCAAGGATGTTACTAGAAGATATAAGGCTTCTGAGCCAGAGACAAACAATAGGTTTTACTCATAATAATACCAGTAGACAAGAATAAGTGTTTTATTCCACTGATTCTCTGATCCCCAATTCCCACAAAGTGATGCAAAGAAGGCTAAGTGATACATCTCACATGCTGGGTTGTTACAGAGGATCATTGAGCACCAGAAGCCCAAATGTATTATAGTGAAGAATAAGCGTGTGCTATGGTTTAGATATGAGGCGTCCCCCAGAAGATCATGTATGAGATAACGTAAGAAAGTTTAGAGATGAAATGATTGAGTTATGAGACCCTTAACCTAATTAGAACATTAATCCCTTGACCATGATTAACTGGGTGATAGTCATAGACAGGTAGGGTTTGGCTGAAGGAGATGGGTCACTGTGTGCCTTTGGGGTTTATATTTTGTCCTTGTTAAAGAGAGTAGTCTCACTCTACTTCCTGGTGACCATGTCCTAAGCCTCTTTCCTCCACCTCACTCTTCTGCCTTGATGTCCTGCCTTTCCTCAGGTCTTAATGAATGGAGCCAGCCATATATGGACTGAGACCTCTGAAACTATGAGACCCAGATCAACTGTTGCTCCTCTAAATTGTTCCTGTCAGGTCTTTCGGTCACAGCAACAGAAAAAGCTGACTAATACAGCATGTCTGTTCTTTCTCTTGAGAGATACAGTAATTCTGTTGTTCAAGACTTTAAGCAAACCTGCCCTTTGTTACAAAGGGATATACCATAATATCTTTTTGTTATACAAAAAGCCTTCAAATTAACGATTGGAAATGAAGATTCTCAGTGCCTTTGCTTGTGAGATAAGCTGAAATGTAAGAAACGCGAATTGTCACTCAAAAGTCTTAATTCTTTGGCAAAAGATAACTTTGCCTCAGGGAAGGTTGAATCACTGGGACTTCTGCTTCCAACTAAGGTGGAGTAACAAGGATCAGATTTGTCCTCCTGTCTGAAACAGAAACCAGGATAAAACAATGGCTTTCAAGGCATTGAAATCAGACAGTGACTCTAGAGATATGGGAAATTAACATGGTAAATACTGAGATATCCCTAGGTACTGACTTGAGTTTTCAGGTCTTGGTATTAGAAGGGAGTACCCGAGGGGCTGGAGCGGTGGCTCAGCGGTTACGGCATTTGCCCAGCATGCGTGAGTACACGGGTTCAAACCCCAGAATCCACGTACACAGTTAAGTGTCAGAGCAGCAAGAGCCATGTGAAAAACTCAATAAAAATTGATTCTCTCTCTCTCTCTGTCTGTCCTCTCTTTAAAAAAAAAAAAAAAGGTGGGGGGGAGTACCTGGACAGAGCTCAGCAAGTTTCCTAAGACTGCTGAGAGTCCAGGAATCAAGGTAGTCAAAGTTTGCAAAGCAGAGTATTGGAGAGAAAAGAGCTGCATCCAGAGAAAGGACTCTCAGAACCTTCTTTAGTATTTACCACAGTACCAATCAGTGCACAGTGAGAGGAAATTCCCTGAGGCGAGAAAAGAACCACCTGAAAAGATCAGAGAACAAGAGCCAGTACGGAAAAGCGCCTGTACCCAGGCTGGAACATTTTATAATTAATGGAATATTAGGTAGAGTACTTAAGAGGCCCCTTGCCTTAGTAGTTGTGAAGAATTACTCTAGCATAAATTCTGCTCAGATCCTATAGAAAATATTTTAAAAATTATAATAAGTGTATTCCATATATTTTAAAAACTAGAGGAAGCAACGAACATGCTAAGTAAGGACCTGGAAAATATAAAGGGAGCCAAAAGGAACTTCTAAGTGATAAAAATTTCAATTGGTGAGATAAAAAACCCACTGAGGGGGGATAGCAACAGATTAGATACCGTAGGAAAGAAGGGTTAATAAACTTGAAGGTACAGAAGTAGAAGCTTTCCAATGTGAAACCCAGAGCAGGCAAAACCAAAAAGTGTGAAAGAAATACCACTAAGCAACAAGGGCAACTTCAAGCCATCTAATATGCACACAAATGGAACACACATTATTTGGAAAAGGAGAGAGAACGGTGAAACAGAAAATAATATTTGAAGAAAAAAATGACTATTTTTTTCCAAAGTTGAATATACCTTCAAACTCACAGATACAAAGTTAATGCTTAATTTTAAGAAATGATCTATGATTATATAATATGTTATACGAGAAAGTGATGAAGGTATATGAAAACTTAATTATTTTGCAACTCTTCTCTAAGTATAAAATTACCTTAAGAAGAAAAATTGCTGTAGAATATAAAAAAGTAAGATCTAACTGTGCGGCCATCAAGAAGTCCATTTTAAATACAAAGACAAAATACATTAAAAGAATGTGAGAAAAATGTTTATTAACTGAAATGGAAATAAAGCATGTATACTAAATCAGCCAAAGTAATTTCAGAGAAAAGAATATTATAAAGAGTAAAGAAGATCATTTCATCATGACAAAATGAGTCAATTTATATGGACAAATGTGTTTATGTGAAAACACATCTCAAATATATATGCACATGATAACAGAACTTCAAATTACACTAAGCAAAATCTGTTAGAACTGCAGGGAGAAACAGATATTCACAATTGCAGCCAATTTTTCAATATCCCTCTCCCAATAACTGATGGAATAAGTAGAAAAATGGTAATATAGAAGACTTGAACAACACTTCACTCCCAAAGAGCTGAAGATAGATTATTTTCAGGAACAATGCACAGTTAACAATGCACACCATATTTTGGAGCACTAAACAAATCCCAATAAACTTGAAAGAATTGAAGTCATACAAACTATTTTCTGTAAGCACAATGGAATTAAATGAAATATTAATAAGAGTGATCTCTAGAAAACTCTCAAATGTTCAGGAACTAAATAACCTTCTTCTGCATTACCTAATTGGTCAGAAACAAAATTAATGAAAAAATTAGAAAGATTTGTTCTTTGTTTGTTTTGTCTTTTTTATGGCACTGAGGGTTCAACCAGGGTATCACACATGCTAGGTATGTGTTCTACAGCTGAGCAACATCCTCAGCCTGGAAACTATTTTGAAATGAAGGAAATTTAAAACACAACAAAAAACTGTGTGGGATGCTGGACATCCAGTGTTCGCAGTATCTATGGAACTATAGACTCTACAGGTAGTGAAAGGCAACTGTAGAATAGTATAAACAACTTTGTGCCAAAATTTTGACAACTTGGATGGAATAAACAAATTTCTTGAAAGACATGAACCACCAAATCTCGTGGAAGAAGAAATAAAGCAAATCACCCTATATTAGCCAATTGATTTTGTTGATCCAATAACCAAACATTTAAAGAAGAAGTTATACTAATTCTATGTAAACTCTTCCAGAAAATTGAAAAAGAGGGAATAGTTTCCAGTTAATTGGATCAGGACGGCATTAGCCAGATATTAAGACTGAAAAAAATATATTACAAGAAGATAAAACTATAGACCAATAATTCTCAGGAACATCAATAAAAATTCTATTCAAAATTTAACAAATTGTATCAACAATATATAAAAAGGATAATACATTGTGACCAAGCAAGGTTTGTCCTGGGGATTCAAAGTTGGTTTAATATTACAGATTGATTACTGTAACTCATCATATTTAAAAACTAAAACTGGAAAACAGTATAACAATCTCAATACTCACAGGAAAATCTTTTGATAAAAATCTAGCCTCTATTCCTGACCTAAAACTCTCAGCAAACTTAGAAGTGTAGGAATTTGCTCCGTTTGATAAAGATCATATTTAAAAAACCTATACCAACATCATACTTAGTGGTGAAAGCCTAAACATTTTCCCCCTAAAATTAAGAAAAAGTCAAGATATCTACTCTCACCATTTCTATTCTACATTGCATTGGAAGTCCTACACAATAAATTAGGCAATAAAGAAGGGGAAGAAAGCATGCAGATTAGACGCGAAGTAAAATTGTCTTTACTTGCACATCACATGATTGTTTATGTAGAAAATTCTATGTAATAGACCAAAAAATTACAACACATTAGTAGGTTTTGAAAGATTGCAGCAATAAGGTCAATATACGGAAGTCAATTACATTACTATATACTAAAAGCTAAATGAATAATTATAAATTAAAATATAAATTATAAATTAAAACTACAGAATTTACGATAGCATCAGAAATATATTTTTCAGGCTGGGACTGAGGCTTAGTGACAGTGCACTTGCCTAGCATGCAAGAGGCCATGCGTTCGATTCCCAGTACCACAAAAAAAATATACTTTGGTATGATTCCTAAAAGGTGTGTAAGACTTGCATACACTGGAAACTATAAAACATTAGTGAGAAATTATAAAGGAGACTTAAATAAACAGAGAGATATACCATATCCATTAGTTGTTACACACAGTATTGTTAAGATGTCAATTTTATAAGAATGATTTGAATACAAATTCAATCAAATCTCAGCAGGTTCTTTTTTATAAACTGATGTATTGATTCTAAAATTCCTTTAGAAATGAAGAACTAGAATGGTCAAAAGAATTTTGCAAAGAAGAATAAAGTTGAAAACTGATAGCAACTCATTTTGAGAGCTGTTAGGAAGTTAAAACAATCAAGACAGTGTAGTGTCGGCATGAAGGCAGACAAACAGATAAATAGAATGGGATAGAGAGCTCAGAAAGAATTAACACCTAGATGGACAACCAATTCTTGAAAAGGTGCAATAGTACAAAGGAAATGAAGTGGAGAATTTCATATAAATTAGTCTTTCAATAAATTGGGGTAGAAAAATGGATAGCAATATGCTGAAGAAGGAAGCAGAAAAGTAGAAAGTGAAGAAATAAAGAAAAAAGGGAGGGAGGAAAGGAAAAGAAGAGGGAGAAAGAAAGAACTTTGCTATGTACTTTATTCCATTATTAAACTTAACTAAAAATGAATCATTGCTCAAATGTAACAAAAATATTAAAACTTCTAGAAGAAAATCTTTTCAAATCTTAGGCAAAGATTTCTTAGTTGCTATACAGAAAGCACAATCCATAAAAGGAAAAAAAATTGTTAACTTGGACTTCATCAAAATTAACCTTTTCTTTGGAAGACAGCTATTAAGAGAAATAATAGACATCCCACAGACCAGGAAAAAGTTATTTAAAATCATATATCTGATAAAGGACTTGTATTCAAAATATAACCTACCATATCAAGTATTAGGATACAAAGCAGCTGGAACTCTCAGGCACTGCTTGTGGGAGTGTAAAATGGTAATACTTTGAAAAGGAATCAGTCAGGCAGATTTAAAAAAAAAAAGTTAAACACACACTTATGATCTAGCCATTGTACTCCTAGGTATTTTACAAAGAGAAATGAAAGCATGTGTCCATAAAAGATGTGTACAGGGCTGGAGCAGTGGCTCGATGGTTACATCACTGGCCTGCCATGCACCAGTACAGGGGCTCGAGAAATGTGGCATATGCACATGATGGAATACTATTCAGCAATAAAATAGTATAAACAACACCTAACATATATGAACCTCAAAATAATGACTCTGAATAGAAGTCAGTTGATACATTACATACTGTATGATTCTAATTATATAAAATTCTAGGAAACGAAAACTAACTTATGAAGAAAGAAAGCAGATGAATGGTTGCCTGGTGACAACGGGGTGAGGGAGGGATGCAGAAAGAGCCAGGAGGGAGGGACTATAAAGGGAACAAGTGAACACTGGGCCAGTAGATTGCTTTCTCATTCTGATTTCATAGGAGCAAACACAGCAAAACTAAAACAAGTATATACTTACATGTGTTCTATTTATTGTATATCAATTTTATTTCAGTGAAGCTACTATTTAAAAAGGAGTGAGTCACCAACTGGAGCCATATTAGAGAAGAGGCAGAAGGATCACAAGTTCAAAGTCAGCCTCAGCATCTCAGCTAGGCTCTAAGCAATTTAGCAAGACCCTGTCTAAAAAGGGTTGGGAATGTGTCTCAGTGGTAGAGCACCCCTGGATTCAACCCCTGCTGCCAAAAACAAACAAACAAACAAAATAATGCCACCACCAACAAAAAAATTACCAAAATACCTTGCTATCTAAAAGAAAAAAACTCCCAAAATAAACAAGAAAATAATGACCAAAAAATCCTAGTTCTCAAGAATATTTATATCAACCCTGAGCTAAATTAATTCTAGAAAAAACAAGATAAAGAGTAGAGATGGAAGAAAAAGAGAGAGACTTTAAGACAAAACAAAACAAGAAAAGAGATGAAAATATGTTAAGGTACTTGTCTACTTGCACAGGAGGAAATATTAATACTCTATCAATTAAAAATCAATAGAAAAATAGGTTAAGTGTAAATAGACCACTTACAGAAAAAATATGATATATAACTTTTAAAGGGCCAAAATAAAGTCTAATATGTCCAAACAGAGGCAGGAAAGGATTTTTTTAAGAAAAATAAAGGAATTAGAAGATATGAAATAAATGAGCAGGAATTTGTTTTAATATAACAGTAACTACAATAAAAGTAGGTAGGTAGATTAATGTAGTGATAAAAGAGGAGTAATCTCCACTTTTATTTATTTGCAAAATTAAGACCAGAAATAAGTAGCACAGAAGAGTCACACAATTATAAGAAATGGATAAGAGAGCTGAAAATAAAGCAATACGAAGCGAATACAAAGCAGAAGATAACCAGGATAGAAATTATAGTTAAAACGCAATTCAAAATGAAAACACCTAAGAGTTGAATGATGTATTCTATCCTGCTGAGGAAATGAACAATAGTTCAAGAAGTCACAATTGACAGTTGGGAATATTAACATACCTCTCCCAGAAAGTGATATATGAAGCAACTTTTAAAAGTTAAATAAAACTGGGGCTGGAGTGGTGGCTCAGAAGTCAAAGCATTTGCTCAGCATGCACAAGGGCAAGGGTTTGAATCCCAACACCACATAAACAACTAAATGTTGGAGAAACAAAACCAGATGGAAAAATAAATAAAATTTCTCTTCCCCACTTCAAAAAAAAGTTAGATAAAACTACATAATGTCATTTCAATGCACTAAAAATAAAAGTTCTTTTAAAGCACCTTTCGGCACAATTCTGTAATAGCTGTGAATACATACTAACTTATTGTGATAAAAAGAACATGGAATTTGATATCAGAAGATCTGGAATCCAGTTTTCACCTCTACTTACCAGCTTTGATCCTTTCAATGAGTGACTTACTTACCTTTAAATGCCATACCCTCCTCTCTTGACTAGGACATAAAATACTTAACTGAACAACTGAGTGAATTGAAATTTGCTTCCTGATTCTCAATTTCCAATTTCTAACATAGGTATTTAAAATACAGATGATTTTCACAGCAGTGAAGCTGTTCTGTGTGCTATTATGATGGTGGATAAATGTCACCATACATTGGTCCAAACCTGCGGAAAGTGTAACAGCAAGGGTGAACCCAGTGCAAACAGTGCGCTCCAGATGGAGATGAGGCGCTAATGCAGGTTCATCAAGTGTGAGAAATGTGCCCTCTAAGGTCAGTGTAGGTAAAGGGGGAGGGCTATACACATGTGTGTACATGGGATGTCTCTGTTTCTTCCTCTCGGCTTTGTTATGAACTTAAAACTCCTCTAAAAACATGTTAAAATAGGACATTTCAATGTAATAATGCTACTATGTATGTGTATCAAATCCTTATATTTTCTTGTGGTTTTTGTCACCTAAAAAATTAGGTTTTGATATTCCCACTTTAAAGTCCGTAACACTGTGGTTCATGAAGGCCACAGAACTTGTCCAGGATCCTTCAGCTAGAGCTGATTTTGAACTCGTAGCTATCAAACACAAATGTTAAAATAGTGCATCAAAATTACATTCCCCAGGGCTGGAGCGGTGGCTCAGCGGCTACAGCACTTGCTTGGCATGCGCTAGTTCACGAGTTCGAACCCCAGCACCAGGTACACAACGAAGTATCTGAGGAATGAAGGTCACATGAAAAACTAAATAAAAATTGCTTCTGTCTCTCTCCACACTGTCCCCTCTTTCTTAAAAAAAAAAAAAAAACACCCCACATTCCCCAAGTAAATTCATGTCATAAATATCCCTACCCAGAAGTGAGCACTCTGAAAAGATTTAAAACTAGGAAATAAATCTCTCAGTCCTTGAGGAGGTGTGAAAGTGTTAGGAAGTAATTAGAGGGGCAGTCAGCTCTCATTGCACCTCAGAGCCAGAGAGAAACTGCAGTGTCATAAACATAATGAGGCATCAAGTTCCCTGAGTCCTCACCCAACCGTAGGTCGCCAACAATGGTGCAGAAAGCCTCATATCCTCAGCTATTCCTCACAACGCTCTATTTCAGAAGAAACGTATGTGGACCTTTTTTTTCCTCCTTCACTGAGTTTTCTCAGCACAAAATAAAACCAGATGCTGAAACCAAGAACCAGCCTCTCTTAGAGGAGTGAAACCTGCTGAAGCCCCAGGCTCCCTTCTCTGGGTTTATCAAGAGTCTTTCTTGGTAGGGAAGGGCAATCCATGTACCATGGAGACAAGATGATCCAACAGTCTCGGTGGTGGAGTTGCTTGAAAGATACACAAGGCATCAGCCAGGTGACTTCCTTCAGTGTTAGTGAAAGGCAAGACTTGGTTAAAATTGTGAGGAA
Organism: Aplodontia rufa; assembly: GCA_004027875.1. Classification (NCBI taxonomy): domain Eukaryota; kingdom Metazoa; phylum Chordata; class Mammalia; order Rodentia; family Aplodontiidae; genus Aplodontia; species Aplodontia rufa. The sequence continues at coordinate 9,333 of PVKS010013688.1, forward strand.
CCCTCTGTAAATTCCTCCTCCCTCCCCATATCTCAGACTCTTCTTGTTGGGAAAGTCCCATTGCCCTTCCCCTTGGTGGCTAGCCCTCTCTAGCCTCTTCATTGCTCTGGTTGCAAATCTGTTTTTAATTATGTATACCTTAGTGTAAAATAAAAAGGTTTTGTTTGGAGGTACTTGCATTTGAAGCTTCATCTGCAATTGTTGACTGAGAGACTGAATTACCTCATCAAGACAATTGTAAAGACAGATGAGGAGCTTTGGGTGGAAGCAGTGGAGGGTCCTTCCTGGGCATCTGAGTCTCAGAGTAGAGTCCACTTTCTCCCAGGCTGCAGAACGGGGAGTAGGCAATTCCCCTTTCATTTGCCAGTTGCGAGCTCCAAATTGCACCATTTACCAGTTGAGGATTTTGAGGAAGGAAACTCTGTGGCTACCTTATCCATAAGCGGGTAAAAGTCCCACTGAGGTACTTGGGCTCTTTTACTCGCCAACAAAGAGGAAACTAAAGTCCTTCCCCACTGACCCACACAGCTAAGTTATTTTTAAGCCAGAAGTAATTAAACCAGACTTTGGAGAAAAACATAAATTATAAGATTTTATAATTAAATAATACATTTCAACTTTAGGTCTTTCAGCAGAAGATGAGACTTGAAAATAAAAATGGTCTTAGCCTTTTTACTTTAAACCACGGATATCTCAAAAACAGAAAATGCAGTAGGAGTGGGAATGAAAGTAAGGGACTATCACCTTTCTTTCACTCACTAATGTGTAGTGGACTTGAATGTAAAAATTATCTTTTACTTACCTTTGTATAATCAGTGCTTGGCATGTAAAGGACTCTAGTGCAAAGGTTTTGGTATTTGTCAACTACATACGGTCTCCCCAGTATTGAAGATGCCAAGGCTCAGAGCAAAAGAGAGCTTTCATCCACTGATGCTGTCTTCCATGGACACAGTGGGATCCGTTAGTTCTGTCTTCCACTGATCTGAGTCAGGGGAGCAGGAGGGCACCTGTACCCAGATGTATTCATATTCTGTTTGGTAAAAGCATTTAAGCATGTGATGGATGAATAGATTTGGCTTTGGTAGGAAAGGAGGTGAAGAAATTTTTAGTGATGTATTTTTTTAATGCCTGCTTTTTTATTTTTATTTTTTGGTGGTAGTGCTGGGGATTGAATCCAGGGCCTTGTGCATGCTAGTGAAGTGCTCTACCACTGAGCTACATCCCAGCCCTTAGTTATGTACTTTTATTTCCGGGGGACTTCTTTACAAAAATAAAGATCAATTTGGTCATATTATCTCAGTGTCTGACCACTACCATGCAGAAGAAAGGCAGGAAGTGTAGGCAAACCCTTATTCTAGAGCGGCAGAACCATGGCCTGAGTGGGCTGGAGCATAGACAGCGAGTACGGCACCCTCCCATAGGGGGCCTGGCATGTCATGCACGGCCTGAGGCTGGCAATTCAGGGCAGAGGCACACCAGGGCAAGCCAAACTGTCGCACAGTAGCAACTTGGCCTAAGGGTCCATTGCAGATGCCTGCTCGGCACAGCACTATAGCTCAGAACCCCTGAGCATCCACAAAATCTGCCAACTCCAGCCTCCTGGGAAGCTAGGATTGCAGCTCAGCAGTGAGAAAATCAAAGAGGGCCAGACCTAAATGGAAGTTCAGATTCAAGGGTTAACCAATAGTATTAGTACTGTTCTAAACCCTGATTGGCATACATTTGGATCAATAACCATTGATCCAAGTGCTATATAAACCCCTAAGTTAGCACTCAGGCAGCAACCCCTATGGGGCCACCTCTTGCCTCTGCAAGAGTTCTGTTTCCATTCTTCACACTTGAATAAATCCTACTCCTTTCACTCTTGCCTTTTTTCGTTCTGTGAATTCCGTTCTCCAGATTTATAAGACAAGAATCCAGGAAGAAGTTGGCAGTGAGCTGCTAAGGTCTGTTGCAGCACTGGAGGGCATAGCCCACCATTTAAAGCTGCAACAGTAAGAGTTGCAATAGTAGTGGAGAAGAATCCGGCTTTGCTGGCTGCAACCCTTGGAGCTGACTCAAGCAGGCATCCCCTGCAGTGACTAGCTGCTAACACTACTAGGGCTTTCTTGGCTGCAGATGCCTCCTGCTTACATAGACCCAACCACTGGCAGAAGTGGGAAAGTCAGTTTCCTCTCAAACTGTTTTTAGAAGGAAGGGAGGGGAGGGAGGGAGGAAGAGAGGAAGGAAGAAAGGAAAGAAGAAGGAAGGAAGGAAGGAAGGAAGGAAGGAAGGAAGGAAGGAAGGAAGGAAGGGAGGGAGAAGGGAGGGAGGAAGGAAAGATTCTCAGGGGAGTAAGCATTTCTTTTCAGTAGCAAGTCATGGAACCAAATTTACATATGCACTGCACAAGTATTTGTTTGATAACCAGGAGTGTGGCTGAAATACCAGAGCTGAGTAATGACCACATGGAAGCTTTATTTATAACTATCATCTTTCAGCTATAAATTCTCAATAAAGCTATGGTTTCATAATGCAAGTTTAGTGGAATAACCCTCAGGCATCTTGAAATCATGTTACTAACTGCATTTGCCTTTAATCACAAGGACTAATTGATCCAAGCTTGCTGGCCAAACAATAGCAGTGGCAGCACTGTGCCCTCCAGTTTGCTGGGCAAAAATGTCTTTAAGAGAACTATTTTGGTTACAAACTTTAGATGAATAATATTTGGGTTAGCTTGATCCTCAGGCCACACTTTGAATGACAAAGAGACTTTCTACTCAAAAATAATTTGCTTTATTCAACCTCTAATATATCTCTAGTTGAAAGGTAACTTACTATAAAACCTTAAATAACATTTTCCTAACAAAAGGATGATTCATTGCACCCAAATGGAGAAGGGGATTCAGGAAAAGGAAAGGATAAATGGGCATTCCTTTGCCCAAGGGAGACATTCAGACTCTTGTATTTAGCCTACGGGATGGGCCTGTTCCCCATTTTCCACACACCACGGGATTGGGGTCCAGGAGGCCAACAATTTCCAAATGCACAAGGTATGAAGCGCCCAGAAGTGGCCAGGTGCTCTCAATATGAGGGGCATATATGCCCATTCCTTTTAAAATGATATTATAGTAACTATTCTTGCACTGTCATGAAGCCCTGATTAAATTCTGGAAAAGTATGATTTTTTTTTATTGTTGTTTTTGTTTTGTGTTCTGTTTTGGTTTGTTTTTCAGTCTTCCAATCACACTCTAGATTTGGAGAGAAAGAGAAGACAAAAAGGAAGAGATAATGAGAAATAGAAAGCTCTCATCAGGAAATGATTTCTAGAAGGGATAATTCTTGAGTTGAGGCTTGCAAGATAGGTGAATATCTGGAATTTTGGACAAAGGGACATTGCATGAAAATTCAGAGAGGAGAAACAGCCAGGATTATAGGATCATGCCTTTCCAATTACGCTCATTCTCTGATATGAGTTCTTAGTTTGGGTTGGTGGCATCATAGCCTGAACTCCTTATTTATAAGGGCACTGGGAATTTAACCCAAGGGCACTTTACCATTGAGCTGCTTTCCCAGACCTTTTCATTTTCTATTATTATTATTATTTTTTGAGAATCTCAATAAATTGCTGAGGCTGCAATCCTCCTAGCTCACTCTCCCAAGTTGCTGGGTTTATAGAGGGTGCCATCACTCCCTGCAAGCCTGCACTGTTTTAATGGTTTTTCTCTCCTGCTCTTTTCCCAGTTACTGGACAGACAAATCCTTTCTAAGAAGATTTACCCTAAGCAGTGAGTAACCTCAGAGTATTAAACAAAGGGATAACACAATAAGAGTTGTACTTCAAAAAATATCATTCAGGTAGCAGTAGGAAGGGTGAATGGTAAAAGGACCATTTGGAATTAAATAAAAGAGCCCAGAAATAGCAAGAAAATTTGATGGCCTGACCTCAAAGTCAGACTAAGATATGTGGGTAACTGATGTAGGCTGGTGTTCTCTAATTTGCTCAACATTTGCTAAGAGAAGGAACTGGGAGCTAATGCCTACTCAAAAACAGAGTCTGCATTATCTGCAACCCACACACATGCTTCCTAATAGTGTTTGAGGACCATTTGCTCTTACAGAAGAAGACCTCTGTAGGTTTCAGCCCTCCGTCAAAGGCTTTTCAGTGTACCTCTTTCAGCCAACGCAGTAACCTCCTGGATTGGCATCCCAGCTTCTCAGCTGGCTTGTCCTGACCCCCTTGGTCTCTATTTGAACTAAATCACAGCGGAGCGGTTAGTAGGAGGGAATAACACAGGCATGATTCAAGAAGTGCAGTCAGTGTGAACTGTAAGCAAACATCTGGAGATAAGGCAGAGAAAAACAGTCAGCAATGGACAAGGAGAAAGAACTTAGAAGACACTTGAAACAGATGGATCGTAGATGTTGTAAGAGACAGAGCTGACTAAAATAGCACCAAATCTCCGTGCTTTAATGTATAGAGTTCTCATTCAAGCAAAATCCACTATAATTTCCTGGAGGAAGTTCCTTTTGGAAGGCTCTCCTCAAAGTGATTATGTAGAGACCCGGATTTCGTTCACCTGTGGCTCAGCCTTCTCATGGTTTCACACTGGCCAACAGGTATTTAAAGGTCACACACACTCAGATACAAGGCACACACCTCCCCTCACATTCTACTGTCAATACCTGGTCACAGGACCCAGGCAGACACAGGGGCCAAGAAGACCTTTTCCAGGTCTAGGTACTGCTGTCCAGTAACACTACACCATGGAATGGGACCACAAATTTGGTTATCCACCAGTCAACTCTGCCACAGAAGTCAAGCCAAAAAAGAATACGCTTAAATTTATTAATTATCATGTGCACAACAAATGAATAGATATGCAAAATGTAGTATATCCATGACATGGAGCATTATTTGGCCTTAAAAGGGAAGGTATTCCTGATACGTAGAGGTGAAACTTGAAGACTTTATGATAAACGAAATCAGCCAGTAGCAAAATGACAAGTATTATGTGATTCTACTTATATGAGGTTCCTAGAGTCACGAAAGACACTGAGAAACTAGAATGAGACTAACAGAAGAGGGAATGAGTTGTTGTTCACTGGGGACACAGTTTCATTTGTATAAGATAAAAAAGCTCTGGAGATAGACAATGCTGATGTGTACACAATCAAGTGAATGTATTTAATACCACCTATGTGTACACTCAAAATACCTAAAATGGTAAATCTTATGAACATTTTACCATATAAAAAATCATGAATTTTTCATAAAGATACTTGGACCTATGTAATAATATTTAATAATATCTTCTGAACAGAAGTCTTTCCAGGATAAGATCATATGTAATTTCTAATTTTTTAGTTTTTATTTTCTATCTACAATAATCGGATGAATAGCCTCAGACTAATTCTGACCTTCAAGAGACTGAATCCCACAGGTTTTTGGGTCTAGGTAAAATGATAACTGAGTTTCTTTAACAATTTGCCTTGTTTCTTTCAAGTCTGACAAACAGTACTGCTGAACCGTACTGTACTTGCAGCAGTGTGACTGCAAGAGATAGTTGCTATCTTCTGAATACTTGTCTTTTACTCAGCGCAGTTCAGATCCATGAACTATCTTTTACGATTACTTGAAAAAATCATAATTCCAAGACTTTGGGACTATTGGTGTTATTAACTCAGGGGGCAAACTTCCAGAGTGTGCATTATAGTGGATTTTTAAGATGCATCTTTCTTCCAGAGATTTCTTTCTTTTCAATTCAAGTACATTTGATATCTTCTAATCCAAGGCTGCTTAATCCTGCTTGTCTGTAATTGAAATTTTTTTTGAAGGCACAGAAGATGTATCTCTTGCCAAGGACCATGCTACACAAACAACTTCTTGGTGATTTTAACCTTCCTCACAAATATTTCTGTCACAGAGGGCACAGAGGAAGTGACAGGATGTCCAAGTAAAATATGCAACATTGGCAAGAAACATATTTGTGGAACTGACCCTAGTCTTGACAAACACAATGTTTGTATCCCCCCCCAATTCTTCTGACCCTTGTATTTTGATTTCCTTATTTTTCTGTCCTTCTTTAGCAGTTTCTGCAGCATTCTTCAAGACAGTTATTGGGCAAAAGGGAACATGAACCCAATGTCATCTAACAGGAACATAAGTACCCAGTGCACAATAAGCACCCAGTTACTTTTTTTTTTTTTTTTAAGCAGAGTCAAGACTGAAGACCAAGGGTGACTATGATAGAAGCAATGAGATTAGCTGATTCTTCTTTGGTGTAGTCCTGCTGTCATAGAGACTGCAGTGGGCCAAACAAAAGGCCTTAGGAGGAGCTGAAGCAGAGCCATTTATTGTCATCGTTCTTGAGTAAGGAAAAACAAACAAGTTCAATAGGACTTTTTTTTTATACATTCTTTCCAAAGATTGAAAATATCCTTTGAATGCAAAACTTATTGGACTTCTTCTCAGAACTAACCACATTCTTTTTAAAATTGATTTTATATATTGTAGCTTATATCCTCCGAAGTGACTCAGGACCATGTTTCATCACTTCTGTTAACTCAGGGGCAGAGTTAAGCGCTCTACAAGGCACATGGTAGCTACTTGATATATATGTGTGGGCTGTTTTTTAATCAAAGAAATACATATACTTGTAAAACAACAACATGAAGTATTCTAAGAGTTTCAAAGACTTGCATAAGAAAACAAAAACAGTTCACTCTGCACCTGCCTTCTGCTCCACCCTTCCTTGCCTGAGGCAGCTACTTTGAATTCTTATGGCCGTTGCTTCTGGACTGTCTTTCCAAACCACTTTCTAACATGCATATTATTTCTTGATTTTTCAAACATACATCTTTCCTATCAACTTTTTGCATTGATAGATAATTTAGCACCCTTACCCCTCCATTACTCAAGCACCTTGTTCTAATAACGTTATGTAAAGTAATAATCAATGATTATACTTTAAAAGTGATATGAATGTTATTTACTGCAGAGTCTCATAGCTAGTATGCAAGAAATGTATTTTCCTTTGTCAATGACCTTGTTCTTGCTGTCTTTTAATTTTCATTTTCAAAGTTTTCAGTATGACTAATTACTCCATCTTGTCTGACAAATATTTTTCTGTTATTTTTCAAGAATTTTTTTTCCTTTCCACTAGAGCTCTCCCTTCTGAATTTCTGCATCCTCCTACACAGTTTTCATTCTTGGCAATTCCTTTGCTTGGCTGCTGTTTCTTAGCTAGCTGTTGCCCAAGCCTATCTTCCTCTTGTTTTACTCGTCCTCCAAAACTTGCTATGACAGGACACATGGGAGTTACAATTTTTGAAATGTTATGAATACAAATATTGATTGTTTTTGTATACTTGATACCTGAATATGAATGAGCCAATGAATGGGAAAGGGTATATAGCACGTGCAAAGGCCCAGAGGCAAAAAGGTTGGCATAGAGTGCAACCACCAAAGAGAAGACTTTTCCAGGTCTATAGCAACAGACAAACAACCAAATGCTGGACTGAAGCACATGAAGACAATTTAAAATAAAAGCAAAAGAAATAACTCTAATTGTAGCACTATTTTTTTCTTTTTTAACAAGATTTTATTTTTCATTATAGTTTTACATATCGAAGAAGTCTGTTATTACACTGCCATGCATGCACACATCATATATCCCCCAATACCTTCCCATCTCCTCCCTCACAGGTTGTCCTCTGTTCAATTGGTAATCGGTTTGGTGACTCTATTGTCTAAACTTATTGTTCTCTCACTCTTTCCTATACTGTACTCTAGCTTCCACATATGAGAGAAAGCATTTGACCCTTGAGTTTCTAGGTTTGGCTAATTTCACTCAGATGATTTTCTTCATCTCCATCCATTTACCAGCAAAGGCCATGATTTAATTTTTTAAATAGCTAAGTAGAATTCCTCGGTATATATGTATGTATATGTGTGTGTGTGTGTGTGTGTGTGTGTGTGTGTGTGTGTGTGTGTGCGTTTGTTTCTTGATCCATTCATCCAGTGATGGGCATCTGGGTTCATTCCATAATTAATAATTTAGCTATTATGAATCATGCAGTACCATATTCACATGAAGATAATTTAAAATAAAATCAAAAGAAGTAACTCAAGTTGAGTATTAGGTAAAAGTTAAGAGTCATATGAAAAAGCTTAGGTAGCCTGATATATATACAGTCACATTGATTTAGAGACAAAAACCATAAATGATTTCTACACCTAAATTCTAACAGCAGCACTGTTATGAGGGGGGAAAAGATTCAATGAAAGATTCACCTGCTGTCTTCTAGCAATTTCTTCTACTTCTGTGTGACAGCATTGTGGCTATTAAGCCATACCATAGTTTCCAACTTGACTGTGCATCACAATTATCAAGAAGAGTTTTAAAAAACAATCAAGTTCTAGTCCTCACCCCAGACCTACTAAGCTCATTTGGCTGGAGTTTGGGAGGAGGAACATAGGGGTAAATGGGAAATGGTCTGAGTTATTGTGGAGCTGCCAATGAATCTAAGTCCACCTCTTTTCCACACTCTGAGTCCTACTACCCATCTGTTCAGGTGGCAGAGACCAGGCCTCGTATACCACGACATGCCAATGCCCAGAGCTCTATCTGGCTAATGACACACTCAATACTGGTGCTGAATAAAAGAAGAATTGAGCCAGATGTGATGGCTCACACCTCTAATTCCAGCAACTCAGGAGGCTGAGGCAGGAGGATCACAAATTCAAACCAGCCTCAGCAACTTATAAAGGCCCTAAGCAAATTTAGTGAGACTCTGTCTCAAAATAAAAAATAAAAAGGGCTGAGGATGTAGCTCAGTGGTTGAGTGCCCCTCTGTTCAATCTCTGGTACCAAAAACAACAACAACAACAACAAAAAGAAGGATTGATAGTCTTCAACTTAAACCATAAATTCTGATTATTTATGTGCCCCCACAACTAGACTACAAGACATGAGAACATTAATGATACCATTTATATCAGCATATCTATGTAAAACACAAAAAATGTAAATGTAGGAAACAATAAATAAAAAGGAAGCTATTAAAATATAGAAGAAATACTTATGTTCAGCATCATTTTTAATTTCTTGGTTTACTTTTTTCTTGATAGCAAAGGCACAAGCCAAATCATGTCATCTTTTTGATTGCTTTAAGAAATATAAGCAAAAATAAAATTTTAAGATTGGAAATAAAATTGAGAGGTAGGGAGAATAAAAATCAGCCAAGGCCTCCAGAAGACTGCTCCATGCTGAAGCAATAGTAAATTGGACATAGGAATTCTGTTAAAAGGAAATTTTGCAATGTTCTTATTACATAACTGTTAATTAGCAGGGTATAATCTTTGTTGCATTTTTGATAAATAAACATTTATATGATATGAACTGCATCCGACTATTATTTGCAAGAGATAATAAAGAGCTGACTAATCCCATATTTAGCAAGGACACTGAAAACTTCCTCATCCAGGAAGGCAATCCTTAACAGAGTAAGTTTAACCAATGAGCTGCCAGTGTTCAAAAAAGAGTCTAATAATAATAATAATAAATAATAATAACAACAACCCCTTTCAAAACTTTTTGCCCCCAAATTTAAAATCCATGGAGCAGGACTATTAAATCTAAATCTAACAAAATTTAAATTGTTTTATCTTGTACATCATGCTACACAAACATATAAAAACTCTCACATGCATGATTTTTAGTGTGTAAGTCTCACACAAGGACAGACTTTGTGGTAAGCAATCTTATATCCTTCCTTTGGAGAAAAGATGGCAATTTGGCCAGAATATTCTATAGTCATTTTCTTCCTTTTCATATTTAAAATTTTTCTGATTATTAAAACAATGTTCATTTCTACAGTACATACAAGTATAAAGGAACAGGAGTAAAATACTCTTTAACATGTTGGCGTATTTTAGCATTTTTTCTTAATTCTTTGCATAACTGAAATATAGTACATACATTTTGTATCTTGACTTTTTTCCATGTAGTCTCTGTGAATATATTTTCAGATCAATTTCTGATTATTCTGTCATAATACAGTCCTAGAAGAATAAAAAGATATGAACATCTGAAGAATTCTAATTAGAAGTTTTGTATCAATTTAGTCTCCAGCATTTGATCAAGCTGCCCATTCTATTTCACTCTAATTAACCTATATTTTTTACTTTTGCATTTCTTTTTTTTTTTTTTTTCAGGGCTGAGGACCGAACTCCGGACCTTTCACCTGTTAGGCAAGCGCTCTGCCACTGAGCTAAATCCCCAACCCCCCTAATTAACCTATATTTATGAGATGGTGATTATAAGCCATCTTGATTTCAGACATGTTTAAAAAACAGATAAAACTAAAATATTAAAATATATGGTTCTGAATCAGTACCATATGAATTAATTGTACATTATTTTTCTTTCTCCTCCCCCAGCTTTTCTTCGTACTGGGGATTGAACACAGAGGTGCTCAACCACTGAGCCACATCCTCAGCCTTTTTTTTTTTTTTTGCTGTTGGTGTTATTTTAAGACAGGGTCTCACTAAGTTGCTTAGAGCCCTGCTGTTTTGCTGAGGCTAGCCTCAGACTTCTGACAAGCTGGGGTTACAGGCATGAGCCACCACACCTGGCTTTTGTAAATTCTTAAAATCTATTGTATCATGTATGAGAAATAGGAACTCTGATGGTCCGTTTTCAGAAAGGAGTTTTAACTTAAGGTCCCCTTATGAAAAGAAGTCACCTTGGTTAGGAACCGTGTGGTCAGAGATAATCCATTTTAAAACTCCTTATCAGACATAGCTCTTTTCTGCACCTGCCCCAATTTTATATTAGCCAATCACACAGATTATACCCCTGAGCTGGTCCAATCAGAGTGAGGGGTAGGATTGCTTCAGGTTGGAGATATAAGCAGGCAGACACACCGCCCAAGTGCGCTTGCTCAGCGGATCCCCTTTGTGAGCACACCCTTCTGCAGAAGAACAGTCTGTCTTGCTCACCCACTTCTGGGCATGTATTGAATTTTCTTACAGCACCTCGGAATTTTTAGTAACTTTATTTCTAACATCATGTGATGAATACTTCTACTACAGAGTATAAATGACCCAATGTTTAAGTGTACCTAGTTTGATGAATTTTAATAAAGTTCATTAAAATATCAAATCAGTGGTCATTACCTGAATTTGGGCCAAAAATTACTAAAAGCCGTTTAGCTGGTAACTGCTGCTTGATGACGTAGAGATTGATGGGCAAGAATCGCTGTGAATGCTAATACCATGTCTTAAGTATCATGTACTAGTTTATTCTAGTTTCTATCAGGAAACCTATACAGATCAATCTATCTGTATCAACACCTATGTATAAATCTGTATGTAGATATCCGTCTAACGGGCTCTCTCTCCTAACTTGTTGCGTGTGTGTATGTGTGTGTGTACGTAGTATGTACTGTGAGTCACTGGTATTTTGTGCTTACCATCTGTAAAGCTGTTTCCACAGAGCTACTTTTCCAGAATGGTGGTTTTAAAAACAAAATGACTTATTAACATGGAGGTTTTGAAACATAAGGACTTACTAGCCTGAAGTGGACTTCTTTTATGGGATAAAAATATTTCTTACATTGAAGGCCTGAATATCATACTGCAATTATCTTTCCTTACTATTCACTGATTCAGGAACATTTTATAACCACACACACACAACAGTAGTAAATACAGCTATCATTAACTGAAGATATTAATGTACCAATCTCTACAGAAGAATTGTGTGAAGGAAGAGTTGTTCAGACAGAACCAATAGATGAACTTATTTATTTATTTATTCATGCACTTGCCTAGCATTAACAAGTTCAGAGTTCAGTCCTCAGCCCTGAAAAAAAAAAAAAACACTTTCAAACACCTTCAGTAGCCAGGCATGTTCAGTATGCTGGAACACCTGGACAAATAGAAAAGACGAAGTCTCTAATCTTGTGATCCTTACAACACAGTGGGCTTGCAGTGAGATAGCAACCATTTAAAAGTTAACAAATAATCTAGAGAATGTCAGAATGTGATAAATGCTATGAAGAAAACAAAGTAAGTCATGCACCAGTGACTGATGCTGCTACTGTAGTTGAGTTTGTCAACGAAGGACCATCTGAGGAAGCACATACTGAGAGGGTGCCCAGGACCAACCTCTCCTGAGTCCCGGGTTCACCTACACCTGCCACTTGGTAACAAAGCTTTTTCCCATGACAACTTCACTGTGCTTTAAATTAATTGAAGCCTGTTGGTCTTGTATCCAAATTAGATTGATGCAATTATTCTATAAGAATTTATATTTAGATATATCATATCACTTGAAATGTAAGATAATGGGCAGTGTTTAGTGATATAATTTGAAATGCTTATGAGGTTCCTTGTACACAGCCAGCCTAGTTGCCCTCATTAAAAGCAATAAGTGTCCCAGGTGTACCCTAAAACAAAAGGTACTCTGGGGCTGTTTTTCAGGGCAGTCACTGACTGAGACCTGCTAGTAGAATAACTGTTCTTCCTAGTCTGGATGAGAAAACTCAGTCCCTTTTGCCAAGCAAAGCTTATTCCAATCTGTACATTCCTGTGCTCCATCTCTTGCCTGGAACGACAGGAAATGTAATATCCCCTCACCTCCACCAACACCACTGGTCTAAGGACACTTTTTTACTTTACCATGGGTCTGGGCATTATGAAAGGAGGAAATAATGTGTGCTTTGTTTTTCTCATACCTGTGAATCTACATTTTCTTAGTAAAGGTCATTCTACTTTTAGATTTTTTTTAATTAGTCTTTAATTAGACTGCATGACTCAGTCTCACTTAGTTCACACATAACCCAACATTACTGAATCCTGCCCTTGTTGAAAATGTTGATGCTTTGTTCATGGATTTTTTTTTTTGATGTTCATCTTTTTTTAAATATTGTGTAAAATATTCCTTGTCTTGGTTACTGAGCTTTTTGGCACTCCCTTAAATTTTATACCTTACCTTGAATAATGTGCAGAGCTGAGTCCACCTACTGACCTCATTGAACTATAAGATATATTTGTTATGCTAAACCATGCAGAGGTAGGAGTGTTTGTTACAGCAGCTAATATCATTTACTCTAACATAACTCATTAGTGACTCCTGGGTTTCTTACCCAGTAAATGCTTCTTGAGATTATTACCCTTTATTTTGTTTAGAATTCTCTTTATGTGTTTTCTCCAAAGTTTATCTTGCAGATACCTTGGAGACAAGCCAAGAATTAGCTTCTATTACCATTTTGAATTTCATTAAAAAGCTTTGGGGCTGGAGCAGTGGCTCAGAGGTTGGAGCACTTGCCTGGCATGCGCAAGGACCCAGGTTCAAACCCCAGCACCACATACACAACTAAGTGAATGATAAACATAGGCAAATGGAAAAATAAATAAAATTGATTCTCTTTCTCTCTTTCTCTCTCTCTCTTTCTCTCCCTCTCTCTCTTTAAAAAAAAACCTTATATATCTCCAAATTCTTACACTTACATTTGAAATTATATATAAGCATACATATACAATACTTTAGAGGTAGTATTACATAAGGGTTATAGGATTAGACTGTGAAGTCAGATATATTGTATCTGAATACTACTTTCATAGAATGTGTAATATTAGATTGGATATTAATCTTTCCAAACCTCAATCTATAAAATGGGGTATATAATACTACAATACAATGTTATATGAGGAATAAATAAGATAAATCTGGTGTATAGTAAGCACATGATAATTATTAGTAGTTACTGTTTTAATTTTCTTTTGGGTGGAAGCCACTTCGTACTTTTTTCCCTCTGGATTTAATATAGATCTGAATCAGGAGTATCTGATGTCTCGTCATAAGACCTGACATCTCTTAGCAGAGTCATTGATGTTTAATATGATGCACTTCATATTAAACAACCTATACTTGGAAGAAGTCCTGTCGTCGTCCTGTGGCTGGAGAAGGCGGCGGCATTGACAGTGGTCCTTGCTCAGGAAAGGTTTCAGGAGCCTTTGGGAATGCCACATCCCAGAAGCACAGACTCCAGGAAGCCCAGGCTCCCTCCCACCCTAAGAACTGTCAGTTATAAATAAGGATGGAATCTCCTCTCCTATTGGATTAAGTTCAAAATATGCAATAGGATATCTTTGCCAGAAAGAAATCAAGAGAAACAATGGGCATTGGAATTTTCTTCTGAAGTCAACTTCCCAAAGGGACTTTTTTCCTTGTTACCTGTAAGTGTCTCAATTCACAGAAAAGGATTACTAACACAAATAAGAATGTGTCCTACTGGCTATTTAAAAGGAAGATTCTCCTTTGTCATATGAGAAAAAGAGGCCAGATAAGATAATTCCTTTTTGTTTCAATTTACCAAAAATATTTGCTTTCAGGATTATCAACTCCTAGAAGCTTGGGGCCAAAGGGACCCTAAAAATCTCGCAGACACCACCTTCTTCGTGTGTGTGTGTGTGTGTGTGAAGAAAGTGGCAAAGGCCTCAAAAGGAAATAAAAGCCAGGTGTCTTGGTGTTTATTCATTATACATATATTAGCCATTCCTTAAAAGTCAGCAATAATACAAAAGCCCTCCAGTGACTCTCACGCTATCCAAAGACTTTGTAACAGAACGTTGACATCAGGGTGATATTTGTGATTCCAATATCTTCTTGTACTTAAAATAATTAAAGTAGAAAGGATCAGGCAATGTTTTCAGTATCTACCTCAAAGGGACATGCAATACATTTTAGCTGCTTTTGGACTGTGACTCCAGACATTCCTATACATTCCTGTTATTTGGAGTATTGGGTACTCTCAACTAATATTTGTGTTTTGGGAGACTACAGAAAGAAGCTAAAGCAAAAGTGAAGTGGCTGATGGCCAAAGAGATTATCTTTGAGGGCATGTATGATAATCTAAATGGCATAAAACCCAGAGAAATTATGATGTCATACTGCTTCATACATTAAATCAACAAATCTATGTGTGTATGTGAGTGAGAGTGAGAGAGAGCGAGAGAGACTGTGTAAGAACTGCTGAATCAAGGCAATGCCCCAAAGGGAGGCCAATGTAAGCATCTGTAATGTAGAATGGTAAACAAGGTAACTCTCAAATCAGGCAGGGCCGCAGTGATGAAAACAGGTGCCAAGCTTTGCAGGGTGAGTGTAAGTGGACAAGAGAGGTAAGATGTTCCCGGCAGAGAGAGCAATAAATTCTCAGGGTCGTTCATCGGAGATGATGACTTGTGAGCTAAATTCTGAAGGATGAGTAAGACCACATGGATGAGAGAGAAAAGAGCAGAGGAAGCAGAACAAATCATGGAAGCTTCATTCTAGATTTGAAAGCTCTAGATGGTCAAGGGCTCCACCGTACAATCCCAATCTCAGCACAAAGCCTGGCCAAGTTATGTGGAATGAAGGATGGTTGAATCAATGAATGGATGCATCAGGACATGGGTATCCTCACATTCAGTCCTCAGAACTTAGCACTCTGTCCCAAATAGGGACTGGGAATCCAGGTATTCTTCCAAACTTCCCTGAAACTCCAGCATGAGGCACGTATCTGAAAGCAAGGGTGATGTTTGCAGCAATAGTTTGGCTGTCCAAGGCATGCTGATTTGAAGAGGAAGAAGGCACTGTTATCTTAGCTTTGGACTCTGCTGAGAAACCAAGTAGGCCTTAATGCGAGATGAAAATAAGCTGCAGGATGAATCAAGTTGCTCCTTCATAAAAACAAGGACTAGGGAGTGTGGGTGGGGAATAGTACACATATTAAATTCCCCCTTACCGAGCACAAAGACTTCCTTTGATGTCATTTTTTAAATTAAAGATGGTTTTATGGTATTTGGACAAGTTTTCCTGTCCTTCTAGATACGCAGCTGACAGAGTTCAAGGATAAAGTGGCTAATGCGCCCCAGACTCTTAGAACCTGAAGCTTCCACATGCTTCTGGGACTAAAGATTGGGCTAATAAACCATGCTGTGAAGGCATCAGAGCAAACCACTTTCATTATGTTACACTTTTTTAAAATATAAAAGTAATACATGTAAGTGTAATTGTTGTTCAAAAAGAATAAAAAAGTAGCATAAATAATGCTGATACATGCTAGACTTAGGTGATGGGTAAATGGGACAAGGATAATTACATCATTCTTTCTCCCTCGTGTATGTTTAAAAATTTCCAGAATAATGCATTTTTTAAAAACCGGCATCCCTCCCCATAGTTTGTATCTACTTAGGCCTCCAATCCTGTTCTCCAGAGTTAGACATGATAATAATTTCTTCTATAGTCTTCCAAAAACTTTCTGATCATTTATAACACATATGTGCGTATACAGAGCCCATAATTTTTCTGAATGGAATCTTATACTGCATATCACTATCACTCTTCACCTTGATTTTTTTCTTCATATAAATTGAGGTAATATATCTCGTTTAATGGCTATCTAGTATTCCATTATAAGTAGATATCAACATTCTGTTTTATTAATTTTATTTGTGTCTTTGTAAATACAACAGGTGAAAAAGTAGGTTCATTTTTGTTACACATTTATTGATTGCTCGTATTTCTTTTTCTACAATTTGTACTTAAGTCTTATGCCCATTACTCTTTTTTTTTTAAAGAAGAACTGAGAGAGAGAAAGAAAGAGAGAATCAATTTTTATTTTACTTTTTCATGTGGCTTTCACTGCTCCAAGACTTCATTGTGTACATGGTGCTGGGGGTTTGATCTCACATACTCGAGCATGCCAGGCAAGCGCCGTAACAGCTGAGCTACCACCCCAGCCCTACCCATTACTCTTTTAAGGATTTTTATCAGGTCTTTTTAAAAATTTGTTGACATATATCTTTTTGTTAGTTTTTGCTTATAATTTTGGGGTTTTTTTTTTCAGTATGAAGGGTTGAACCCAGGGTCATTTTTTTATTAGTTCAACGTAGTCTTACATATTGGAGGGAATTATTGTTACATATCCATGCATACATGGATACTGACATAGTGAAATAGTAAATTAAGGCCAATCCTAGACCAGGATCTACCCCCCTTCATCCATTACCTGAACTCATGTCTCCTCTATAATCCCACCATACTATAGTTTGAAATGAACATACACATGTATAATAATTGTTGACATTTCTGAGTTTCTCTGCCTGCCTGTGTATAGCTAGGCTTCTAATAGGAGTTGAGTATTTCCCATTGTATTGATAACCCCCCTTGTTCCTCCCTTCTCTCCCTGCCTTCCTCCCTCCTCCCCCCACCTTCATAGGTATAGTTCCCCCAGCTTATGTGAATTTTCAACTATGGTGGGTTTATTACTTAAACTCAGCTGACTATTATCCTGTCTTAAGTTTTATACTAGCTTCCACATATGAGAGAAAACATTTGGCCCTTAAGTCTCTGAGTTTGGGATATTTCACTCAGCATAATTTTTTTCCATTTCCATCCATTTGGCTGCAAAAGGCATGATATCATTCTCTTTAACAGTGGAGTAGAATATATATATATATTTGTGATATAAAGAATATATTATTTATTTTTGAATCCACTCATCCAGCAAGGGGAATCTGCGTTGGTTCCATAGTTTAGCTATTGTAAATTGAGCTGCTATAAACTGATGTGGCTGTGTGTCTGTAGTATGCTGATTTTAGCTCTCTTGGGAAAATACCCAGGAGTAGAACCCAGGGTCATTTAACCACTGAGCCACATCCCCAGCCTTTTTTATATTTTATTTTGAGACAGGGTTCTCACTAAGTTGTTCAGGGTCTTGCTAAATTTTGATAATAAGGCAATTTTATCCTTTTGTCTAATATGTACCTCAGATATTCAAGGGCACAGTGCAATGATGTGATTGAAAGTGATCCTCTGGATCCAGATTCCAAAGCTGCTTGAACACTTGTCACTTCTGAGAGGCAATATGGCCAGCCTACACCAAACAGCCATCCACTGAAATCCACCATTGGTACAAAATGTTACAGAACATGCCAATCTTGATACACCAGACAGGAAAACTTTTCTCAACACGCACACAAATTAGATGCCTACCTACAAGCCTTTGCCAAGAGCCTTCATTGGTGGATCAGGCCACAGTGACTTCTGTCAGAGGCCAAAGTCATCACATCTTGCAGAACAGTGACCATAGGAAGAACAAGCATTCCCAGATGCCCTAACTATGGAGCCACCTCCACCTCCCACCACTTCCTTCTCTCTTCTCCTCACCTATTCATTCACCTGTTCCCCCAACCAGCAGACCAACTTCTTGGTGTGGTCTCTGTCAGAGAAACTCATCATTTATAGCAGCATGAAAGTTGTTCTTTTTCTCATATGCAATATAAACTTTTCTTATCAAATGATTAGATCAGAACCTCCTTATTGTAACTTCCAGATTGTTTCTCCCTTAATACTTTTGAAAACTCCTCTACCTCTTGTCACCAAACCACAGTTATGTTCTTTCTGTCTATCTTCTTTTTAGCCACTTTCAATATTTCTTCCTATTTAGGTTAACCTCTCCACTTGCACTCTGGATCCCATTCTACTCCTGAAGTAACCTGTTACACTGGTTCTCCTCTCCTTCCTGTGACTTCAACCTCTCCTCCGTGGATATCTCCTTCCATTAGCACAGTTGACAGTATCACACAAAGGGCTGCTTCTTCCCTCTGCAAAACAGAGATAATAAGAATATCTCCCCTTATAAGACTTACATCAGTGAATATGGGTAAAGTAATTAGAACAGGCCGAATTTGTCTAGAGAATCATGTAAGAATTTGTTAAACAATTCTGATTCACATTTAAGCCAGTGTAGCTGCCTAGGTCCCACTGTCTCTCTAGTTACCACCCTATCCTTCCCTGACCAGCTAGGCTTTATTTTTATTTTTTATTTTTTAAAGAGAGAGAGGGACAGCAAGAGAGAGATAGAGAGAATTTTATTTTTAGTTTTTCATGTGGCTTTCATTGCTCAGACACTTAGTTGTGTAGATGGTGCTGGAGTTTGAATCTAGGTCCTCATGCATACCAGGCAACCACCAGAACTGCTGAGCCACTGCTCCAGCCCCCTAGCTGTGCTTTTTTTAAAAAAAATTTTTTTTTCATTAGCATGTATTAATTAAACATCTTAGGGGCTCAGTGTGATATTTCAACACATGCCTACAGTGTACACTGATTAAATCCAGCCTTCCTTTATTCACTCTGCACCCCACCCCACCCCTGCCACCCTTCCCAACCTCTAGTTATTGCCATTCTACCCTCAGATCAAATTTTTTTTAGCTTCTACATACTAGAGAACAGGAGGCTCTTATCTTTCTGTCTCTGGCTTATTTCATTTGACACAATGTCCTCCACTTCCATCTATTTTGCTGCAAATAAGAGGGTTTTATTCTTCTTTATGGCTGGATAATGCTCCATTGGGTATCTATACCACATTTCCCTTATCCATGCACCCACTGATGGGAACCTAGGTTGAGTCTATATCTTAGCTATTGTGAATAGTGCCACAAGAAACATGACCATGCAGGTATCTCTGGTATGCTGACTTTGTTTCCTTTGGGTATTATACCCAGAAGTGGGATAACTGGATCATATGGTTATTCTATTTTTAGTTTTTTGAGTCACCTCCACACTGTTCTCCATAGTGGTAGCACTAACTTACATTCTCACCAATAGTGTGTAAGAGTTCTTTTCTCTCCACATACTCACCAACATTTTTTTTATAACAACCATTCTAACTGGGGTGAAATGATGTCTCATTGTAGTTTTAATGCGCATTTCTCTGATGGCTAACAATCCTGAGCATTTTCTGTACATTTGTCTGTCATATTTTGGGATGAGACTCCTACACTTTCTATCTTCACTTTCCTCACCTTGTATTTATAACCTAACTTGCTACAGTTGGATTTTGCTAAATCCATTCTTACCACAGATGCTACTTAAAACTTCTGGACTGAATCTGTCATCTGTTCTCACTCTTTATGACTCGTCATTAGTGTTTAATGTCACTAGTCATTCCCTTCTTGAAAGGTTCACTTCTCCTAGCTCCATAGCACCATCTCTCCTATTTCTCTTCCCCAAAATCCAGTCACTCCTTTTCCAACCTTTTATGCTTCTTTTCCATGGCACAATCCCTTACACCCTGGTGGTCTTGGGATTTCTTTCTAACTTCTCCCCAGAGTCCCAGGCACTTGATGGACTTGATTGTCATCTATATGCACCTGGTTTTCAGATCTCTGCCTCTATTCCAGGTCTCTGGAACATTCAGAGCTAGCTGCCTCTTAGAGATCATCATTGGAATGAGGAGCTAAACTCAGTAAGTTCAAAAGCGTAAAGTAGTGTGTCACCTCCCATGTACTTACTACCAAGTTTCCTCTCTTGCTTAAGCCTGAAACTCAGACTCATTTTTTGGTTGTGCCTGCTTCCTAAGCCTCTGCATCTGATCAGTCATCTATTTGCACTGATAGTACCTAAATCCAGGTGTTTTTTTCCCCCCATCTCAACTACTACTAAATTCACAGGCTACCTTAATATCTGGCCTGGATGATTGTGATGACCTCCCTGCCTCCCGTATTGCCCACTTCCCTACTCACTGAAGCCAGGGTGATTTTTCTGAAGCTCTGATCTGATTCTCTATCTCCCTGGCTGAAAGCATGTCAATGACTGTCCATTGTCTGAGTCAATTTGATCTCTCAACCCAGCAACCATATGGCTTTTACAGTCAATTGTACTTGTCACAGAGATGATTTTTTTAAAATCAAGGGATTTTGTGAGCTGGTTCTTAAATTTTTGTTAGCTAAAATCAGCCATTGTGGGAACAGTCACATCATGGAAATCAATAAATACACCTAGAGTTGTTTATCAGCACCCCTTACCCAGCCATCCTCATCTCTTTAACACTCCCCAGCTGGAGCTCTGCTCTCCACCAACACTGAATTTCTACTGTCAGTTGTCTCGGAACCTGATACCACCACTCCCTCTGGAGGAATTCTTCTCCTCTCTCTCCTGGCTGTCTCCTACTCATCCTTTGGGTCTTATAAAGGCAGCCACCTCCTCAAAGAGACCTTTCCTGATTTTCTGCCCTCAAGTGGACCAGTGCTCCTTCTGTATGCTCCCAGGACATCCTCTCCTGCATAAGTCTGCATCGACGCCTGTGACCACATACAAACTGACAGCTTGCTACTTGTCCAACAATGCACAGAGTTGAAATGCATGACCTCATTTAAACCTCACTACAACTGTGAGCTAGTTTCCATCTCAGATGAAGAAGCTTGTGCTTAGTCCAGTTGCTCTTTGTACACAGTTAGACCATTTATCAAATGCTTGCTATCTGAATACATAATAATTGCATGTTCATTTGTCCGAAACACTAACCTGTGACCTCCATGAGACTAGGTGCTGCCTCATACATTCAGTACTTATCACAGTATCTGGCACATGGCAGGTGTTCAATCTAAGCAGATAGGGATTAAATCCACAACTGCTGGCCAAATTTTACATTATAACATTCATAGCATCCCCTCAACATCATAATAATATTTGTAAATTCTCCAAAACTTATAATAATGCTGACTGCAAAGTTTACCTGCTAATCTGATAAATACCTAGTTCAAGACTCCTTTTTCAAGAAACAGCACTTAAAAATGCACCCTGAGCAGTTGTCAGTCAATTCCCCCACGAACCCCACCTTCTTCCGCTCCCCCTGCCAACAGTTTCCATCATCCTCAAGTCTTAGGAGCTGGGGCTTCTCCACTAAAAGCTTTTGCTTCCTGAGTTTCAGTATTTTGTTTTTAAGTTGTGATTTCTCCATGACCACCACCAAGGTTCAGTTGACATTTTCTCATGATTCCAAAACAGCAGCCAAGAAACAGGGATTGAAATTGAATCAGGGACAAAGGTTGTGGACCTGAGACCTCTCATGATGCTGTTCTAGCAATTGGTTGCACTGTGGCTTATTAAAGCTCAGCTTTAAGTGAATGGAATTTTATCCTGCAAAAAATGTCCCCCATGAAACAGAATTCATTTGGAAATGCAACGGCTCCCAAGTGACCTTACCTCTTGGATTTCTTAGGTTGTGACTAATGACTGTTTCACCCTAGTAAAATGTTGCCTATCAAACACTTCCCCAGAGCTTCCTGATGTTTCACTGGGTAATGGATCCCTGAGTGGATTTGAAACTCCCTAGATGGCAAGAGTTTCTCCCATTGGGACTAGGACTGTGTGCTTTCCACTGTCATAAAAATGGTCTATTTCAACCATTAAGAAAAATTTCCCAGGGGCTGAAGCGGTGGCTCAGAGGTTGTGGCGCTTGCCTGGCATGAATGTGTATGCGGGTTCGAAATCCAGCACCACATACACAGCAAAGTGTCGAAGCAATGAAGGCTATATGGAAAACTAAAAATAGAGCTAATTCTCTTTCTCTCTCTCTCTCTCTCTCTCTCTTTCTCACTGTCCCTCTTTGTTTAGGAAGAAAGAAAGGAAGAAAGAAAGAAAGAAAGAAAGAAAGAAAGAAAGAAAGAAGAAAAGAAAAAAGAAATATCTGCTAAATCAAGGATATTTTTCAATTTGGTCAACTAAAATTTTTATGACATTTACAACTAAGGCTTCTGAAACTGGGGCTGGAGCAGTGGCTCAATGGTTACAGTGCTTGCCTGGCATGCACAAGGATGCGGGTCCAAACCCCAGCACCACATACACAACAAAGTGTAGGAGCAACGAAAGCCACATGAAAAACTAAATAAAAATTCTCTCTTTCTCTCTCTCTCTCTCACAGTCCCTCTCTCTTAACAACAAAAAAAAGATTTCTGAAACTAATTATTAATAAGATTGTTATCAGAAATAGAGAAGCAACAATGGGAGACCACTTTATTTTTTTAAAAAAGTTAAGCAAAACCATTGTAAAAAGAAAGGCTGACTCCTTTCCTTAGTCTCCCTTGGTCATGCACTTGTAACACAGCACAGCCAGACAGAAATAAATTTTGTTATGACAATCTCATCCAAGGGACTATACCTAATTCAGATTCTTATACTTAATCTTCTTGAAGGGAAGTCTTTAAACTCAGGATAATAAGAAATGATGAAAATATTTGTTAAAGATAAATGAGCCCGTTTGGTACTGTGTCTCATAGGCACCATGGATTGTGGTTTATATTGTTGCTGTTGATGCCAAAACTCATGCAAAAACCATTTTGATTGCAATTTCCTATTATGTTTATTTTGATAATTTTGGGGGTCAGAAACTATATTTTCAGGGAAGTACTAGATACAACCATCATCATTTTCCAATGTATCATCATGTGTTGGGTATGAGCTTCAATTTCAGAAGGGTAAACTTCTGAAAAAGATTTTTTTCTTCTATATTTTTTAAGTTGAGGTATAATATACATTAAGTAAATTTCTTAAAGCTTAAATGCATAGCTTGATCACATTTCACATGTGTGAATAAAATGCCCAGCACTTCTGCCCACTCCAAGCTTAAATTCTCTTCTCTCGCCATAGATTACTTTAATCCATCCTTGAACTTAATATAAATGGAATCATAATGGAATTCTTTTGGGTCTTGCTTCCTTCACTCAACACTGTGCCTATGAGATTCACTCGTGTTGTTGCATTAGCCATAGCTGGCTGTTTTCATTTTTTAAATAATATTCCATGGTTAACATCTGGGTAGGTCTCAGTCTTTGGTTATTAAGAATAAAGATACTCTACACAAACTTGTTGATGTTTGAGGTGGACATATTTCTCCTGAAATTTCACTTACAAATTGAAATTTATGGATTATAGAGGAGGTTGTGTTTTTAATATTTATCTAAGGCTTAAAAATGGTGATAGGAGGAAAAGAACTTATCTTGTACTTGTATCTATTTTAGTTCTTAGCGTTCTTAGTTGTCGGGAGCGGGATCCGCCATGCCAAGATGGCGCCTGAGGCTAGGGCCCCACCCAGTTCTTTGAGGAAGTAGAAGCTGGCTGTAGTGCACTTGCGTGGCATTTAGGGAAAAGTCAGAAGCCCATTGGTGCATATGAATCTATTGGTCACGTGTGCTGTGAGCTGTATATATGTGGGCGGATTTCCGGGGAGAGAGAGTTCGGGAAGGAGAAGGGAAGAGAGAGGAAGAAGAAGGTCGACCAAATAAAGCTCTCCCAACCTAATCACGTGTCGCGTCTTCTCTGCGGGCAGAGGGAACGCGATACTTAGTGACTATAGTTGCCATCAGCCAACTTGAGCAGATAAGCTCCTAGTAAAAGCTGAAGGAGAAAGTGGACAAGGTCAGAGGACACTTGAATTTTTTCACTAATATATTGTATATGGGTCAATGAGACTTATTTATGTGATGTATTTGAGCTTCTCAGGAAATGTCAAAGTTCCAAATATTCTCGTCATCGTAAATTCTTGGAAAGACTTGAGCGCTCTCGTTAGAGCCCACTCTAAGATGTCAGTGCCGTGCACAGTTGTCCCTGGACATCTTGTAATTACTGAGAATGTTTTTCACAGGGAGATGAACAAAGTTGTGTCCAGCTTACCTTTTCCACTGGCCACTGCGGGATTTGAAGGTTCCACTTGAAAATCATTAGAGAGAATAACAATATTTTCATATATTATTGTTTCCACAGCACCCACTTTCAAATTAAAAAAAAAAAGTCTCCTCTCTCTTAGGGTATTTCCTAGGTTTGAATTTAAGTCTTTGTGTGGAGAATAAATCTGGTGCCAAATACAAGTTAATAAAAACAAATTGTGCCAAGTACAAGTTAATTATTTTTTTTAAAAAATGTGCTTATCCTCTGGGGAAGCTGACGTCTGATCAACTTCCTCCACATTGGAGCACTGTTTCTTCTTTCCCTTGAATGCTCCCAACTCTCCCCCACCTCCCCCGTGACCACACACAGATGATTTGTGTCCACTTTTTCCTCTCCAGGTCTTCTTTTGCAAATCACTTTTTTTTTTCTGTGAAACCCCTTTGATAATGCAGATCCCTAACTACCTTCTCACATCCCACTGGCATTAGTTCAATTGTACAAGGGTTATCTTGAGGTTTTGTCTAGACTTAAAAAAAAAATCCCGGGAATAGTTCCAGTCTTTTTGATTAACTGGGCAGTTCTGGAAATTAAGGCTGCTTTTGCCATTCTTCTCTTGAGTTACGGTATTCGTTACTGGCCTTTTATACCAGGGTGTGCTGCTGAGAGTTTCTGTGAACACAGGATGCGACGACCTGGATTCTCATGTTAGAGTTCCTTCTAATGTCATTTCACCTTCATTTATAAATCTTTATTTAGATTTCTTATAAATGAACAAATAAACATTAGACCTTTCCCTTTATATATATAATTTGATCAAGTCCTTATCATAAAAACGGGTGTGGGCCTCACATCTCTTCCTTTCTGATGTCATTAACTTCTGCTGGTCTAATTCAACCTTGCTTCAAAGGACCTTGGGTCAGAGCAGGTTTTTATATACACCTACATAGGCAACCACTCTCCAGTGACTCTCAAATTTGTTTCTAGGTCAACTATACATACACAATTACTCAAATGATGGTGACAATATTATTATTATTATTTACAAATTAGTCAGTAGCATATAACTACATGAGAGCCCCAAGTGAGGTAAGAGTGACCAGCATGTCCAGGGCAAGGCCAGGTCAGCTCTACCTTCCTGAGATGGGGAGACAGGAGTTGTATCTTTTACACACCTCACAGCTAGAAAAGAAGTCATTCATTCGCTGAGAATCCCACAAGCTAAACACATCATATGGGTTAACTGAGAAGTCATGATTATGGGAAAGTAATAAAACAACCCTTCCTAACCAGCCTGGAAAATTACGTAATCTATGGGTGCTATGGACATTGCAGATCCATGTCCAAGCCGAAGGAAGTTCCTTGAGGGATGACTGGAAGGAACTGCACAGTTGAGTTTAAAAGACTTTCCCATCTTGAATAATTATTGGTTCAACTCACGAATGTATTTTCTCCATTGCTCCTTCCTGCCCTCGCTAGCCTCACCATGTCTGTCTCATAAAGTATTTAAAGAACCTGGTGAATAATTCACTCATCTGCTTCTGTATTGCTTTTTAGCTGCTACTCTCCGGCTGGTATTTCTCCTGCATTGCTGTTCAGTACTTTTGCTGGTGCTGGTCCTGCCTGGCCTGCCTTCCCTCTTCACCTTTCCAGAAATTCCTGGCAATGTGCTTGGTTGCCTCCTAATTTTACGCCTGCCATCTTTTTTCTCCCTCTTCCTTCTACATAGCATTTCAACTCAGAGTCAGTTCTATACTGTTCCACCTCATTTGGTTTCCAACTCTTGTGTGACCTCACTGACTCTAACACACAAGACAAGATTGACTAAAGCATGTATGATAGTTAAGTTAGATGAATCACACTGACCAAAAGCCAGGACCAGGATATTATAAAGGCCTAGAGATCTGGGCTTTAAAATAAAATCAAACAGAATTCAAATGATTTTTCTTGAAAATCAACAAAGAACCAAGGAGAACCCAAACTTGCGTCTTTATTTTTTGAATAACATCTAACGGTTAGTTAATATCTCTGAGGTAAGTATCTCTATAGCGAAATCCTTTTCAGACATTGGATAAGCTTTACAAGATACGAAACAATAACAAATTTCTGATTTTCTAACTGTAGAATGAACTTAATATGGTATCAGTTTTCAGGTATGTAGTTATTATTTATTTCCTGATCAAATTAATTAAAGTATTTTTTATTTTCTCATTTTGGTAAAATAAATATAACAAACTTACCATCTTAAATATTTTGTGTCTATTTTAGTGACATCAGGTATCTGCATAATGTTGTGTGAATATCACCACCCTCCACCTTCAGAACTATTTTCATCTTCCCCAATTAAAATCATATGAATTAAACAAAAATTTCCCATTCTCCCTCTACGCAGCCCTTGGTGTGCCCCATTCTCCTTTCTGTCTTTATGAATTTAATTACTCTAGTAGATCGTTTCAATGGAATCGTGCAGCACTGGCTTTTTGTGACTGACTTATTTCACTTAGCATGTCTTCAAAGTTTATCCATGTTATACCACGTCAGAGTTTCCTTTCTTTTTAAGACTGAATAGTATTCCATTATGCATATATACCATATTTTGCTTTTCCATTCATCTATCAAAGGTCATTATGTTACTTCCATGCTTTAGCTATTATGAACAATGCTGCTATGAACATGAGTATAGAAATATCTCTTTAAGACTCTGTTTTCAATTCTTTGGGGCATAAGACCAGTAGTAGGATTGCTGAACTATATGACAATTTTTAATTTTTTTTTGAGGAACCACCATACTATTCTCCACAGCAGTTGTGCTACTTTACATTTCTGCCACAGTATACAGAAGTTCCAATTACCCCACACCCCCAACAATACTTGTTATTTTGTTTTCTTTTAATAGTGGCCATTCTAATAGGTGATCAGAATGCCAATTTTTAAAAAGAAATCTTTTGTAAAAGGCTTGAAAATCTTGTGTGAGATGAGAATGGTTAACTGATGATCAAATGTCTCCTAAGTGGCTGTGATCAATTTCTTCTGCCCTTCTATGTGCATGCCACCCATCCACCCCACCCTCAGTACAGATGGAATTTGTTCCTCCAATACCTTGAGTCTGCACTGACCTTTGGATGTTTCAACAAACAGAATAAAGTAAAGGTGACATTGTATTAGTTCTAGCCTGACTGGTGAAAAATTGAAGTTTTCACTTACTACTTCTGGGATCCCTGAGCCTCCATGTCGGAAAGACCAATTGGAGGAGCACCAAGTGTTGGACATGTGTGGTGAAGGAGCCACTGTGGACATTCAGTTCAGCTGAGCTTTCACTTGGCTCTAATTCCAGTAGCTGTGTGACTACAACTGCGTGAATGGTCCCAAGTGAAGTCTGCCCAACTGAGCTCAGTCCATCCACAGAACTAGAAAGACAGCAATGAAGTGTTGTCTCAGCTCTGAAGCATCATCATGATTGGTTAGGTAGCAGCACATAAATAAGACAAATGAGTCACAAAGTTCAAGATAAGGTAAGAATCCAGACCAAATAATTCCCACTAATTAATTTTCTCTTTGCATTTCCTTTTCCACATTTTTAACTTGATTGGCTTTTCTCCAGTTTTTTTATCTATAGCTAAATGAATGTAGATTATCACTGTTAAGCCTGAGTCTCACAAATGTATAACTATACATAAACAAGTTTGTTTGTAAATTTACTACATAAGCACACACAATTCACAAAAGCAATTGGCACATCACAACATCAAGCTTGTAGAATTAATGATGGGGAATCCCAATGGAGATCACCAAATTTTTCATATCAGTGATTTATTGGGCAACAAGATTCACCATCTGATGAATGCTCTTGTTCTGTTTCGATGAGAGGCTATTAACAGCATGATAATAAGTAATCTGACTTCCTAGAGAAAATATACTTCATGATGATTTGCTACGTGGCTTCCAGGAGAAATTTATCTTCTGCCATAACTAAGAGACAGATCTAGCACCCAGGTAGCAAAAATACAAAACTTCCTAGATTCATAGTTTGGCTTCAGAGCACCAAATCAGCCTCACCGCTTAGCTGACTCTATATCTGGATTTCAGTAACTGCAACTTTGATCTACCCACTGGGTCCAAAAGTAGAGAGAAAGTGTAATATAAGGAAAGGAATAGACAGAAATCTATTTTACATTTGAAGCTTACTACACATTTTTATATACTTCTAAGTCATCTAAGTCAGCAATTAATTACCCTTCTTCTCCCCAGTGCACTACAACACAGCAAAAGCCCCCAGTGTTCATCTAGTTCTTTATCCACACTCCAAGTAACATCCCTGATGCTTCTCTTTCTCTCACATCTCATATCTACTCCATGATGGAGTCCTGCCACACATCTAGAGTCACTTAATTGAATAATTTGGGAAAATTCAATCAAAATGTTATAATATGTGAATTATACCTCAATAAAGCCATATTGAAAATATATCTAGGACCTGGGGCTGGAGCAGTGGCTCGGAGGTTGTGGCATTTGCCTGCCATGCACGGGGACCAGAGTTCAAGCCCCAGCATGCGGTGCTGGAGGAGTGAATTCCACATGAAGAGCTGAATAAAAATTGTATATGTACACCTTTCCATCTCTCCTCTTT
The DNA here is from genome assembly GCA_004027875.1 of Aplodontia rufa. NCBI lineage: Eukaryota > Metazoa > Chordata > Mammalia > Rodentia > Aplodontiidae > Aplodontia > Aplodontia rufa. The sequence continues at coordinate 38,436 of PVKS010013688.1, forward strand.
GCCATTGCTGTCATCCTCATCCAAACCTCTATCTTCTCTTGCCTGGATTATTACAACAGCTTCCTGACTGGTCCTTTACTTCAACTGTTGCCCTGTTATGGTCTATTTCCACACAGTAGTCAGAGTGATCCTCTAAAAACATAATCTCCAACACTTTGTTCTGGCTCAAAACCTACCCAAGGATTCCCATTGCAGTGAGAATCGAAGCCTTTGAGATCCCACATGATCTGGCCTCTCTTTCCAAACTCATGTCTACTACTCTCCACTCACTCCGTTTACTCCCACCACACTGATCTTCTTGCACTTCTTAAAGCATGCCAAGTTCATTCTCACCTCAGGAATGGTCTTAGCATTAGTGGTTCTCTCTGGGACATGCTTCCTCCAGATTTTTCAGACCTCTGTTTACTGTTTTCTCATCAGAGACTTTCTGAGTTTATTCTGTATAAAACAGCAGTCCTAAACCCCCACATCCCATTCCTTCTTTATCTTCTTAACCTGTTTCATTTTTTCTGTATAGCACTCATCATTACATGACATCATATGACATTTTTATTTGTTCGCAACCATGTAATTTCCATGAGTGAAAAGGCCTTCTGTCCATCTCCAGCTCTTAGAAGTGTATCTGACATTTGCTCAATAAATATTGTAGAATGCTGAATGAATGGGAATGATGAGTAATGAATGAAGGAATAGGGAATAAATATCATTTAACATCTCTTTTTGATAAGTGCATCAGTTCTTTCTGCCCAAGGACACTCTGCTCATCTCACAGACAGGAAGCTATGCTCTGCATGGGTCTTACCCTTGCCCACAGAGTTTGGGGTTTGTAAATATTCTGGTCATTTTTCAGAGATACCAGCAATCTCATACTGATGGGAATTAGCATCTAAAAATACTATCATTAAAGGACTGAAGTGCCCTCTTCCCACTTAAAGGACATTTACCCCAATTAAAATGCTCCAGATCACAAAAATATTTGACTAAAATTATCAGTTGCAAAGCTCAATAGCACATTCTCCTATAACTATTTATTGCAAGTGAATATTTGACTATCCACTGTTAGACAGTGAATATATAAAACTGAATGTAATATAGTTGCTTGAAAGGTCCCTTCCACTTCCCTTGACTGATTGTATAAATTTTTTTTAGTTTAAAAAAGCTATCCTGGGGGTTGAAGCAGTGGTTCAGCGGTTACAGCATTTGCCTGGCATGTGCAAGTACACAGGTTCAAACCCCAGCACCACGTACACAACAAAGTGTCAGAGCAACGAAGACCACATGAAAAACTAAATAAAATTGATTCTCTTTCTCTCTCCCTCTCTCACTGTCCCTCTTTATTTTTTTAATTAAAAAAAAAAAGCTACCCTGATTTTTCAGTAACAAATCATAACTTTTTTAATGTCAAGAATGTTCATTTTCTCCATTCTGGTAAGAACTACCCTTAAAATCACTCCTCCTCCCTGGCAGTTTCTCTTAGTACCTTTTTTCTTCCTGCTCTCTGGTCATGAAACTTGTCCATCTTCTTTTCAGAGGTACTGCCCTCGCTGTACTCTTTATTTCATCCCTTCCACCTGTCATTCTGTCCCTTAATCTCTGTAATTTTATTATCAAGTACCTCCAAAGAACATCTCCAGTCCATGCTGAGGCTTTTTTCTTGCTCATCACCTAAAATTTCCTACTCTAAACTCAATGCTACTTTCTGCATTCTTACTCTCCTGTCTCTTCCCTGATGGATTTGACACCATTGGCTTCTCCTTCCTCCTTACCTGCTCACCTGCTTCAGCTTGGTCAATCCTACACTATACTATTCTGGCCTCCATCAGTGTGCTTCTATCTGTCACCTGGTTCATCTTCATCATCCCCTACCCTGCTTCTGAGTTGATGCCAGGTCTCACCATTAAGTAGTCCCATACATATCTGCAGCGTCTCTCCCAACCATTCTTCAATTATCTTCCAACACCTGCAGGGGCTGGCCTGCTGAGCAGACTCTAAATGCCTTACTTTGGAATTGAAGGCACTATTATTTCTACACATGGTACCTTCTCCTTCACCAAAAGTGGACTTTTCACTTTTTCGTACTATATTGTAACCTTTTCCTCAGTTCCTTCTCACAAAATCTCACTGTCTAATGCCCAATCTAAAGTACACATCTACTAAACCTTCTATTACTAATCCTAGTCATAAGAAATTTCTTCTTCTTACCTCTATAAGATATTGCTTGCACCTCGTGCTTCAAGTTGTAATTATTTGTGCTCACTTATTTCTGCTATATTTTAAACATCTTAAAATTGAAATAACTTATCTGTTCAATTATTTTATTATTCCTAAATATTTACTGGCTGCCTCATGGGAAAGTTATATTTGCCTCTCATAGCAGAATTTTTTAAAAGAGAGAACAGTAAGAGAGAGACAGAGAGAGAGAGACTCAATTTTTATTGAGTTTTTCATATGGTTTTCGTTTCTCTGACACTTAGTTGTGTATGTGGGTGCTAGGGTTTGAACTCACGTATTTGCACATGCTGGGCAAGTGCCATAACCACCAAGCCACTGCTCCAGCTCCCCTCGTAGCAGAATTAACTACATGACCAGCTTTAGCCAATAATGAGCAGAAGTGATGTTTGCTACTTCTGATCTATCACATGCTCTTGTCAGCTTTCTTGTCCCACTGCCGGAAGATCAGCTTGTGTGAATTAGTGGCTGCTCCTCCTGCCCAGATCCCAGAATGAAGAAGCAGGAGAGCAGAGATACACTTCACTCACCATGGACACTAATATAGATGAGAAATAAATCATTGTGTCATAAGTTACTGATATCTAGAGTCATTTGTTATAGCAGCATAACTTAGCCTATACTGAATCAAATCCAATTCAACAAATATTCAGTCATTCAATCTACAATAGGAAGAACATCCTATCTTCCAGGACTTATTTAAGTACCACTGAATATACAAAAATTTATAAAGCAATTTCTTAGCTTTACATTAATAACATAATACATGTTCTCAAGTTGCTACAATAAATAACATGTCATAAATCTCCAAGAACTGTAAAATAAAATTTACTAGGTTTCAAGAAAGAGAAAAATAATATTATTTTGGAGAAATCAGAAAAAGTTTCAAGAAAGAAATATTTGTTCCATCACATCTAGCACACAGTAGGTTATAAGGATGTATTGAATAGAGGGAAAAAAAGAATTAATAGTAAAATAAATAAATGATAATAATACAAATAAATATGCAGCCATTTGTAGCCAATGAAGGCTGACATTTCTGTGTTAATGAAATCACTTACTTTGTCACATCAGGGCAAGTGAAATGTTCTAGGATAAAAGATAATGGGACTAGAGAACTTGTAAGTGGGCGAATTTGCTCTAACTAGATCCTAGGGTAAAAGAAATCTTACTCATCTACACTGGCATCTTTGAAGCTCCAATTATTTCTGGTTAGTCATGTGGTTTTCAGCTGCTTTTGGCAGACTACTTAAGCAAGTTTCTCTCCCAGTCAGCAACTAAAGGCTTCCTATTTTCAGTTTTATCCTTGATGGGAACCATCAAGCAGAACCTTCAGGGCCTATACTTCCGAGTTCACTAAGTCAGGGGAACTCAGTATGGATCAGCAAGGCATACTCAAGTCTCTCCCAGGTTAAATCATCTAGATCAGAATTTTCAGGAGAAATTTTTCCCTCTCTAACTCTGACACATGCTTCCAGGATGATTCAAATGATAAATGCCCTTTTTCCTTGGTTTATAAATTACAAATTCAGGACTTACTTAAATAGCTTAATCATACACCCAGTCCTGCAGACAGGAAAATATTGAGCACAGAAGGGAGGGAGGGGAGGAGAACCAGAAATGAACTCTTGCCCTAGCTTTCCCTGAATCTAGACTGAGCAATCAGGCAACATATTTGTCTCTAAGGTTTCTTCAACCCTGAAATTCTATGAAACTATGCAGATTCCAAAAGATTTGCCTCTGCAAAGTGGGTAGCCTGCTCCCACTTGGACATTTTTCCAAATGACAGTGGGATTGAGGCCCCTGTGCCCAACCTGCAGGATTATTATCCTAACTAAGCAGGGTAAGTAAGTAGTGAAATGCCAGTGCCATCAGTTTCCACAGGTGACAATAGACACCTCATATTCCTTTCCTGAGTCCACGTGCCTCATGCTTTAGTGACCCCTTCTGATAATGCTTACAAGATCAGGTGCATTTAGGAAGGCCTTCTCTTTCCAAATAGAGACCATTCTTCAAGAACAAAGTAAGCATACCACACTTGCTGAGTCTGTGACAGTTTCTAAAAGCAGAATAACTTTCACAGTTCAAACTTGAGTTCAACAATATAGTCAACATGGTGACTCCTGACTGTAGATAACCCACTCACTCTCTGTGTGCCACGGTTCTCAGAGAATGTAAAACCCTACCCTACAAGGCCATAATAAGTTGTTTATGGATGTGAAAGTGCCCAGGGCCCAGCAGGCACCCCTGTGAACTCAATGCATGTTCCTTGTCTTCCTCTCAGGACTCCCCCAAGCGCATTTCGGTTCCTATCGCTGTTTCATTAACCTTCTTTATCATCTAGTTAACTATTGTAATTATCTGTATTCAATGTGTTTCATACTTACAGACCCAATTATGGGCAATTAGGGCGAAGGAAAGTGCTAAGTCATCCAGGGTGGAACGATTGCCTGCTTCTAGGCATATTAACAACATTTGAGATCTCTCATCGTCCCACAAAAATTCCTTGGGCCTATGACATTACTTTAAATCCTAACTATTGGGGCTGGAGTGGTGGCTCAGCAGTTGGAGTGCTTGCCTGGCAAGTGCAAGGACCCAGGTTCAAACCCCAGCACCACATACACAACTAAGTGTCAGAGAAACAAAGGCCAGATAGAAAAATGAATTAAAAATTAATTCTCTCTTTCTTTCCCTCTCTCTTTCTCTCTCCATCTCTCTCCTTCTCTCTCTCCCTCTTAAAAAAAAAATCCTAACTACTAACAGACTATTTCCAGGATTTCCTGGTCTGGAAATTGACAGTCTTATTTTGCCCCCAACTCACTTCTCCACAACCTTCCCCCCTAGTTAAAGGAAGAGAACTAACTAGGCAAGGTAACCCACTTAAATTCCCTGTCCACTCAATACTCAGCTTGGCCTCCACCAGCAAGCTGCTCTTTCCACTGCGCCTCTCCTGAAGCCCAGGGTAACAATCACCAGTCCTCTCACAGGTGAATGGAAAGAGGAGTCGCAGCCTTCCTTTTTTCCCACTTTGTTTGTGTATTTCAGTATTTTCAGGCATAATACTGGCCGTGTGCTTTGCAACTAACTGACTTTCAGTGTACAGGGTAGGAAGCTAAAGGACAGGAAGGTGAATGATTTATCAACACCTAGAAGTTATCAGCAAAGGCCAACAGTAGGGCAGAGTTCTCTCCCTTTCTCCATCTCATCCTTTCACTTGGTTACCAGGGCCCTGAGTGCTGGGTAGGCTCTTCAGAAACATTAATTGAAAAAGTGCTCAATTGAGAAATACTCCGTTTCCTTCTCTGTAAATTGAGGGCACCAGGAATTTCTCTTTGAAATCCGTCCAAATGTCCTTCTGTCTCTAATAATGTTGTCTTCAGGATGAAGTGATAGACTAGTACTAAGGAGTCCCGGTGTCTATGTTTAGCTTTGGTGCTTTAGCTTGCTAAAACTTGAGCATGTGCACATGCACACACACAATACACACACACACACACACACACACACACACACACACACACACAATGATAGAACTTTTAGATATATTATAAGCTAAGACAGGAAAAAAAAGTTAGTGAAATTCTCACTCAGAGGAGGCAGAGGAAGGAAAATGATCACATCAAGGATCAACACAGTGGCGTGATAGTCTGTGTTTTGTAAATTTGAGCTGGTTTGTACTTCACATTAACCTGATGGAAGTGGTAGGACAGATATTGTCATCTTCATTTTATGTTTGAAAGATTGAAAGCTCAAAGAATTTAAGTGAACATTCCCAGGCTACAAAATTGGCAAGTGGTAGAATCAAAACTAGAGCCAAATTTTCCTCTTTATAGACAAGAATTAGGTTTTTTCCTGCTGTCAATCATCAGTTAGTGCTAAGGTTTTTAACTCTTCATTCAGAGTATGACTTTTTTATGCACATATTCTACCTTACTACTTAAAACCCAGAGGGTACGGTTATGTCACATATTTGATTCTCTATATCTAGGCAGTTTCTGTCAAAAGGTGGAACCTCAGTGATATTTAATAATGATCACTTTATTTTAATGAATAAAAATAATGTTTTAAAGAAGTGGCCTCAATTAGCACATTGGCTCTTCCAGGATGTTGACTGGGTCCTCAGGGTATCACCAAAGCAAGGATGAAAGGTTTATTGCTTTGAGAATCAACTTGGTCTGAGCACAATTTTTCCAAGGGAAATTTGCTCATTTTAAGAGAAGTTGTTTTAACTCTTTTGGAATGTGCTTTTTTTGCAGCATCCCTAAAAGATCTTTGATTTGCCAAGTGATGAGAAATGTATATATATATTCTCTTTAAGATTAGAAACATGACCTTGTCCCTCAGCATTTTCCCTCCTTATGCTCCTGTTGTATCAGGCTTCTCTGCGACTGCTCAGGAGATAATTTCAGCCAAAAAGCTACTTCACCTATCTAGAATGCAGAGTGTGTTTAATAAGAATGATCATCGTTATACAGATAGTATTTACGGAGTGCTATGTTTTATACATTATCTCATTTAATTCTTAAATGAATTAATTAAGATCTTATTATTTCACAGGAATCCTTTGGCATATGGATTATTGCAATTATTATTATTTAGTTGAGGAGTTTGCATCTTAGAAGTTGCGTGTGACGTGCCCAAGATCACATAGCTACTAAGCAGCAGAAGTGGGATTTAATTCTGGGTCTCTCTCTCTTTTCTTTTCTTTTTCTTTTTCTTTTTTTTTTTTTTAACAGAGAGGGACTGTGAGAGAGAGAGAGAGAGAGAGAGAAAGCGAGAAACAATTTTATTTAGTTTTTCATGTGGCCTTCGTTGCTCTGCGACTTCGTTGCGTATGTGGTGCTGGAGTTTGAACTCATGTAACACGCACATGCAAGGCAAGTGTTGTAACTGCCGAGCCACCGCTCCAGCCCCTCTGGGTCTCTCTTAATGTGGAACTAACAGCTGCACTACACAGTTCCTTTCACCTCAGGGCTGGCAGATGAAGCTCACCTCAGTGTTCCCAGTTTCTTTCCAGATCCCTGAGGGATCAAGCTATTGACTGGGTGACAAAAGGCCCAACTCCAGACACTGAATCTGAGATTAGGCTTTCAGGTTTCTTACCTTGAACATTTCTGTCCATAGTTAACAAAATTTGATTAAAGTTATAGAATTGCCATTTATGGTCAATGTGAACAACCAACCCAAATGTGCTAAGCTACAAAGCAGACTCATTTTGTTTAAATAATAATAATAATAATAATAAAGAAGGGCTAGGCTTATGGTATATGCCTGCAATCCCAGTAACTTGAGAGGCTGAGGCAGGAGGATTTTACAAATCAGAAGTCAGCCTCAACAGTTTAGCCAGACCCTCAGCAAATTCGTGAGACTCTTGTCTCAAAGTAAAAAAGGATTGGAAATGCAGCTCAGTGGCAAAGCACTCCTAAGTTCAATTTCCAGTACCAGAGAAAAAGTAAAAAGAAATAAACAAGAAATGCAGAGCTCTATTTGGAGAGGGTGGACTCGTTTTCTAAACACCTGCAACAGACTGTGGTCTGCCAGTAAAGGACACCCAGAGGCAAAGGACCACTCACAGAACAATTGCTGTGACAGGCAGTGGGAGGACTCATTCATGGCTCTGCAGAAGGGGATGCCCCCTCTCAAGAACGTGTAAACAAGATGAAGAGCTCTCTGCAAAGGTGACGAAAAGCATGTGCCAACCCTTTGTTTTCCCTACCTAGGGTCATTTCACTTATCATCCTAATCCTAAAGATTCTGGGAAGTTTATGATATACTTAGCAGGAGCTATGGCATTTCCAAGCTGCTAGCCTTCAGTATCTTCAATATGGAGAAAAACTCTTCTGGATTACCGCACCATGAGGTAGAAAACAACAGGGCAGAGTCCAGGCAATGGTTTATTTAAAAAAAAAAAAAAAAAAAAAACTAATAAGGAACAGAGGAAAACCGGATTTAGGAAGCGAATTGAAACTATTTTGATGACCTTTGAGAAGAACACTTCAAAACAAAGATTTAATTGCAATTTTAGCTACTTTGTTCTTTGAAATATAATTCATTTGCTTTGGATTAGACCCTGCCAGTTATTTAGCACTCATTTCTACTATTTCTGGAATACATTCCCTGCCCTTTCTGTAGGTTTTGCTCTGATTTTTAGTGGAAAAAGAATTTGAGGATTATGTGTCTCTGGGATTATTCTTGTCATTTATTGTAAATTACTCCATATCCTATCTGCTAGTTCCTGAACCATTTGTTGAAAATAGTGAATGATACAGAGTATGGAAAGAACTGATCTAGATGCCACACAATTTAAGACAGAGGTTTCCAGATGAGAAACCATCAAGCCTATGCCCTTCCTGTCAGTGACATCGTACCCTTCTTTCTGCAGCAAGCACTATATCTTACAGGCACCAGAGACTTTTAATAAACAACATATCACTACAACAACTTTGTGCCATCTACAAGATCATGGAAACAAAGATCCATAAAATGCCTAGGAAGTTATGGCACAAAGTAATTAAACAACACATGAACATTTTCCTCTAATGTTGGTTCCGCCACTTCATTCATTCATCCCTGAGATCAGTATTTATTCAAGGGAGAGTCTGTGCCAGGCAATATATTGGTGAACAAGACAGCTGTGGTCCCCACAATCACAGAAAGTGCTATCTAGTGAGGAGGAGGAGTGCAGGGAAGATGAGAGGCAACCACAGCAGCTTATACAAATGCTATCACAGTCAAGGAAATATAGGGTGTTACTAAGACCACGAAGGGGAGAAACCAATGTAATTGTGTGGGGTGGGGCATCATGATCGTGAAGAGCTCCCAGGATTTAAACCTACTTGATATTTTAGTTTAGTTTAGTTTAGTTTTAAAAAGAGAGAGGGACAGTGAGAGAGAGAGAGAGAGAGACTCAGTTTTATTTAGTTTTTCATGTGGCCTTCCTTGCTCGGACATTTTGATGTGTATATGGTGCTGGGGTTTGAATCCGTGTATTTGTGCATTCCAGGCAAAAGCTGTAACCACTGAGCTACCACTCCAGCCCCCAAACTTAGTATTTTAAAAATGAGTTTTAGTTATAATAGATGGAAGAGGGGAAAGTGGTGAGATGAGGAAGAACCAATGTGCACAAATGCCCAAAGATGGAAAAGAGAGAGAAGAGAAAAGAAAATGCACCACTAATTCCATGGTGTTTTGACAATCTTTCCACATTCTGCTTTTCTTTTCTGTGACAGAAGGCAGCGTCATGGCCAAGCAAGACTGAGCCTGGTGTTGCTGACAGCTATTTCCCAGACAAGTTGTTTTTCTCTGTTTACAATGGCTAAGCTGTTGGAATATATCATTTATTGAATTCCCACTTAAAAATGTGACTGACTTTCAGACAGGAAGCTGAGCTCAACGTATTTCTCAGAACCTGGTGCAGAATTCTGTATACACTGGGAGCTTAAGAAATATTAGTTTTAAGCAAATAGATAATGGCAAGAAAAGGTCAGCAGCCAAGCTGGAACTCCCAGAATTTTCAAAATTTAACAATGTTTATCCAACAAGGTTTTTTAGCCAATTGCCTTCTTAAGTCTCAACTTCAGCAGCTTAGTCATAGTGATCTTCATTAAATAATATTTTGGCAACACAAATAATCACTGTCCCACTGAGTTGAGTTAGTTCATTCAGTTGGTTGAGAACAAAATCAAAAGTCTCAAGTCCCATGAAAGGATAGCTAACTTCAGAGAGAGAAAGATCTATTCCCAGATCCCACCCATCAGTTGCACCTTGAACTTTGGCCAGACCAAGGGAAATAGCTCTGCTAGAGTCTGCAGCCTATATTATGAGCTAAGGACTGTACCGGGTGCAGTCAACATGAGGATAAATAAGTAATCCCTACCCCTTCGGTGAACCTGACACACAGTAGTTGTTCAGTAAACATTTGTTGCAAAACAAAGTGAACACAGTCCTACATATTTAAGAAAAGAGCACTTATCATAAAAATACATTATAGTTTTGGTTTTATATGCAGGACTCTTTCCAAGCCTGTGGAAATTTTTGTATCCTATGACTATTTGTAGGAAGACCAGTTCCTTCTCGGAAGTCCTGAAGAAACCTCTATCATCGCTTCTGAGGACAGGAAGAGCTGCAGTTTTAAGGTGTCTCAGTCTTACTTGCCTGGAGTCTGCAGTGTAATCTTCCATTCAACATTACCCTGCCCTGGGCACAACTATTAGACCAAAAGAGTTGCTCTAACGATCATCACTTGAGCATTAGCCCTAAATAAGTGAGTTGTAGTCCTCCTTTAAAAGTATAAGGATTCCCCTTCTGTCCTTAGATTATCTAACTCCAGTGTCAATGGTCACCATGAAGAGAGAGTACACATAAACTCTGACCACAGGGACCAAGGACATTATATCTTGATGCAGAGAACAAATGTATGCTTCCTCTTGAAACCTGGGAAATCATGCTTATTCACGTCATGTTTACTTGCAAACATACTTGAAATAAAGACTCTCTCTCTCTCTCTCTGCTCAGGCAAAGACAATCTCAAATCTCAGGGAGTCAAGTTCTTTCTACCAGCACCACTAATATTAGTAAGGACCTCTGACTTTTGAGTTCCTTAGTCATGAGCAAGACAACCACTTCCAGGGCACTTTCCTTGGGCACCTTGAGCATGAATAGCAGCCAGGTCATAACTATTTCCCAAGTGAAGAAAGCACCTTGTTTGCTCATACTTTTGGATTGATATGGATCATTGGGTTTACCCAGAGAAATACCAAGGGCACTCAGCAAGCGTTAGCCTCCCCTAGTGATGGACAGTGAGCAGGCGGATGAGATGGCCAAATAGCTCAAGATGCAAAGGCTATTACTTTCTCCACACCTCCCGATGAATGGGAAGGAGAGAAAACACTGAATATTGATGTCCTACAGCTGAGTTTCACTCTCCTCTCTCTCTCTCTCTCTCTCTCTCACACACACACACACACACACACACATGCTTTCCATGAAACCTAAACCTTCATTATTTTCTTCCTTCACTCTCACCTCCCAAGTTGACAGGGACTATTTCCTACCGTGTTTTCTTTCATGTAGTCATGTGCTCAGTAAGCACATATATTTTTTAATTTTTTTATTTTATTAGAAGTATATAGAGATACATTGAGGGGGAAACATTATCAAACCAACAGTAATCAATGTATATATACTTTGTTATCCAGGGGTAGTGCCAAAACATGGATGACTACCTTGGGTTTCACCAGCTGCAGTTTCCCCCAGAAGAACTCATGCGTTAAATGGGTATCTCGTGGAGGAATGACATTGGCTTCTGGGATGGTTCCCTCATATTCCCACTCTCCAGTCTCCTAGGAGTTCTTCATACACCCTCCCCCTCCCCATTCCCCTCCCTATGCCTCCAAGTATCCTAGGGAGCCATCCCTCTATTACTCTGAGAGTCATTCAACTTGAAGTATTGTTAGGTTAGCAGTCTACCCTACTGCTTCCCCATGTATTCTAGCATCCACAGATGAGAGAAACCATTCGGCCCTTTAGTCTCTGAGATTGGGATGCTTCACTTAGCATAATTCTTCCATCTCCATCCATTTGATATAAAAAGCCATAATATCATTTTCTCTAATGGCTGAGTAGCATTCCAT
>PVKS010013689.1:0-50169 GCA_004027875.1 Aplodontia rufa
TGCCACCCTGGAAAGCATAACATGTTGACAAAAGTAACCTACACCAGGTCCCCAAGGTGGCACTATTTCTTGGGGAGACCAAACAGCCATTTGGTAGCACGTCAACTTTATGTGGCCCTTCTATCCTAGAAGGTGCAGGTAGTTTTGGTGGTGTAGACACCTACTCTGAGTATGAGTTTGCCTCTTTGGCCCGCAGGGCTTCAGCCAGCCCTCTTTAGGGGCTTATGGAATGCTGGGCTCACACAGCATGGCATCCATCCATCATCATGGAGAGACCCACTGCCCAGCAAAGGTGTTGGAATGGACTCCTGTCCTTACGATCAGCGAGTTGGGTGGAATTGTCTTGGAACTGCTCAGTGTCTGAGACCCTTACTCTCTAGCCCTCTTTTCTTTTTCCAGTCCTTCACAGGTGTCAGGCCTGCATTACAGTCCAAAAGATCTTTCTACTTCGCAAACAAGTACTACAAACAAAGCTCTTGCATTTCTAAACCTTTCTGGGCGTGTGCTCCCCGGAGGCTGGAGCTAACACCCTTCCCTTCTCAGGGAAGTTTCTCCTCCTCTGTTATCCACACTTGCTCCTTTCCCGCACCCCTGGGCTGACTGATTACACCTATCGCACCCTCCTCATCCTAAATGACCCTACTTACAAGGTTTCAGTTTAACTGTGACTGTGCCAGATGTGTTGGTAGGGGTCTGTTTCACCTTTTCTCTAGAAAAACAACAAAGCACGATAAAATTTGGTCTCAAATCACATGATCGCTTAATAAAATCACAGAACTCTTCTGATAATGCACTGTACATTTGAACTTTCTGCCTTAGGAGGAAATTGAAATTTGTCCTAATGGACACATTCAAATTATTTTAAAAGCTTACTTTTGTGATAGTAGCAGTTAGAGGCTTAGACACTAATCCTCCATGACATCGTATTTCAGGGTTTTTAAATGTGTTCCAAATGTCATGCATCTTAAGTTTCAATGAGGCCTAAGCTGATGTTACCTTCTAGGAAAACCAGAATACTAAAGTTTCCATGCATTAGATTTTTCTATATTTTAAAGATGCTTCACTTTTAGGAAAATAAATACTCAGAAGTATTAAGCATTAACCAATGGGCTCATAAACCATATGTGTAATTGTTTTATTTGCTATACTTACAAGTTTTCAATTAATTTAAATTTATCTGAACTCTAAATTTCAAAAGTTTCAAAAGTATAGCATTTTGCACATTTCACCATAGCAAACAACTGACTTCTCTTTTTCCCAATTTAAGAGTTATTTCTGATTTCCCTCAAATTCCCTTCTAAAAATCCCCAAATATATAAACAATAGCAAAACAAAGTGATAACAGTGAAAGTAATATTTTTTCTTTAAATAGTCCTGAAAACATCCCGTGCTAAATTTCCATGCTTCTTGTACAACTCTTGAGGCTTCCAAAGAATTATGAGATTCTTGGGGATGAAGGCTGATCTTTCCTCTTGTGATTTTGGGGTCACCCACAGGATGATGAAGTGGAGCAGTTTTTAGTAACTGGCACCTGTCCTTAATCAGATGCTCCCCTCCCCTTTTGCAGCAAAATCTTGTTTTGAGGAATGAGGGCAGTATGGATCTTGCACAAGAAGAGAGTGAAAAAAATACTTGGAAAAAAAAAGACTCCACTCTTTTGACTTTTCAGAATTTTTTACTGCTTTTGAACTAAGGTATAGCGAGTAAAAAAATCATAATACCTGCTCGACTGTACTCCTCTGCCAAGTTCCCTTTTGATCAAAATAATGCTAGAAGGTCACTGCCTTGATCTGTTTAGCATCAAGATAAGGTCAGGCATTAATTAATGTTGAATTACCAAAGAATTCCTATGGAAATGCATATGACATCTACATTATAGCCATAATTAGCTAATTAACCAATCAATTATAATGATTAATGTGATCATAATGAATGTATGGCAAATGGTTATTAATTTCTAGAGTTTCCAAAGTGAATACATTAATCACAGTTGAATCTGTGGTATAATGTGGGTGCCTAATTGTCTTTCTGAACTCTAGGTGTAATATAATAATTTACATCTGCTTAGAACTTTTGCAATTTATCAAGCACTTGGTCACACATTATCTTATTTTTTCTCTCACAATACACTTGTGAAATGCTTTAAGGAAAGTGGCAGAATAGTCCCCAGTTATTCACAGTTTTCCTTTCTACAACTTCAGTCATCTGTAGTCAACCATGGTCTGAAAATAGGACATGGAAAATTCCAGAAACACACAATTCATAAGTTCAATGTAGACCCCTCTGAGTAGAGTGCTGAAGTCTCTGCCATCCTGCTTCCTCCTGCCCAGGTGTGAATTGTCCCTTTGTCCAGCACAAGTATGCTGCTCAACCTTCCAGTAAGTGAGCACCCATCTCAGCTAGAAGACTGCGGTCTCAGTATCACTGAGCTTGTGTTCAACACCCCCTTATTTTGCTTAATAATGGTTCCAAAACAAGACAGTAGTAATGTGGGCAATTGTATTGTAGTACACATATTATTATAATTATTATATTTTTATTCTTTCTGCTAATCTCTTGCTGTGCCTAATTTACAAATTTTACTTTATCATAGGTGAGACTGTATAAGAAAAAAGCAATAAGTGTAGAGTTCAGTGCTAGGCAAAGCTTCGAACATCACCTGGGGTCTTGGTCTGCTGAGGATAAGGGCATGTGTGTTGGGTGGCTGGGGGCTACTGTTCCATTAATGTTGCTATTTCCGTTTTGTAGGTGATAGTAAAACTTAAGTTTCATGATCAGAGCAATGAAAGACACATGCAAAACTAAATAAAATTGATTCTGTCTTTCTCTGTTTATCACTGTCCCTTTCTCTTTAAAACAAAACAAAACTAAGTTTCAGAAAAAATTTCCAATACCCTACATTTTTATCTCTTAATCCAACTAGGGCTTCCAATAATCTTAGTTAACCTTTGGAGTTCCAGGTGTGACAAGACTGTCCCTGTACCTTACCAGATCTTTCATTACATAATAAATACTCTCTGATATTTACCTAGAAAATTATTCAGCTTGTCATCCTATCATAGATCTGATGGGAAGAGAATTTCACCTTACTGCAGAGGAAACCCTGAGTCACTTTAAAAGAAAGAGGACTTTGGGAACTGGGGTCCCAGTGGTCCCAGAGCTTCTCCTGTGTGGTTGTATGGGGGAGGGGAGTCAAGAGTCACTGCATCCTTTTTCCTAATTTTCCTCCACAACTCTGAGTACAGTTTTAAGTACACAGTGGAAATTAATAAGTCAACTTTCTAAAGTAAATATATCTAATTGGAAGAAGATAACTAACTAACCTACCTAAACAAAACCACCATCCTTTGGAGTCAGACGCCAAGCCCTAGCATGAAATGATACCTTTCCAGCTCTGCATTCATTTATTCTCTGATTTCCCTGGGGAAATGCTGTAACTTTTGGATACATTAGCACTATAAATGTGGGATAAGTCAATAAGTGAATGTCAGAGGGGAGGAATCTGGAGCTGGGCTCAAGCATAAAGCTTCAGATGAGGTGGAGATGGAGTTTTTTTGGACCAGAGCGAAAGCATCAATCCAAGACGAAAGTGGGGAGAAAAAGTTGGGAGGAAGACCTTGCAGAATCAGACTAGTGTAACAAGCAGGCGGAGCTATGGTTGGACAGGAAGGCTGGTAGAGGGAGAGTGCATCGTGCAGTAACTTGAAGACCAAGGGAGGGGCAGAGGCAGCAGGTGGGAGAGGAAAACCCTCACAAGGCAGCAGCCAGGGGTCACTTGAACGTCACTAGACAAGAAATGCTTTCATGCCGAAAAGTTTTCAGCAGTGCGTAGACCTTTTTCTCAGGTCCTGCTCTATTTCAATGTTTTTTTGCTCCCAGAAATATCAGAGGTCTTTTGCAACTTCCTCTACACCTGGTAGAGTTTCTAAAAAGGATCTTGCTATGTGACATCAATAGTTCCTTCCCAAATCAGAAGGGGTTCCCTAGAAGAGTTTCACAAAGCTGAGTGCTCATTCATGCCATGTCTGGCTAGGGAGATGGAGGGCTTTTTGAACCAGAGCATCAATAGGATAAGAAAATTTGTAGGTATGTTAATTGAGTTCACATTTTGAAACAAAAAATCCTAATCTTTGGTTTATTTATTTTCAGCTAATTATATCATAGGCAACCAAATGTTGAAGTACCTTGTACAAATTATTGCTTATTTCATTCCTTAAGCATTTATTTAATGATACAATGGAATTAATGCTTGTGTCTCTTCAAAATTCATGTATGAAACTCAAATCCCAAGATGGTGATTAGGAGCTGACTGGATCAGGCCAACAGTGTCTTCATGAATGAGGTAAGTGCCCTCATTAAAGGGTTTGAGGGAGCTCACTAGCCCCTTCTGCCATGTAAAGATGTGGCACAAAGCCCTATCTTTGAAGCAGAGACTATTGCCCTCAGCAGACACCAGATCTGCTGGTGCTTTGATCTTGAATTTTCTAGCCTCTGACATCATCAGAAGTACTTCTAGACAGTGCTTATTGTTATAGCAGTGCGAATGGACTCGTGCAAGTGTCCGCTCACCTGTAATGGGCCCCAGGAAGACAAAGATCAAGACTTTTTCCCTCCAGGGACTCCAAGTTGAGTAGTCAGCAGACACGTAAGTAGATAGGTTCCTTTGGAGCTGTAGCTACCTGACAAGTACAGTCCTGTTAAAGCAAACAGAGTGTAAAAAACTCAGAAAGTCCCTTTAATAGACCAAGCTTAACTAGGCTGACTCAGGTGTGTGTGCTTTAGATTACAGAGTATCCTGGGAATTGTACCAGTGATTCTCACCATTTTTAATGGTATCTGGAAAGTTCGTCACCATTTAAAAAATAGAATTGTGTGTAGTGGTCATGAACATAAACATTGAAATCAAACAGTCATGTGTTTATATTCTATATAAAGTGTTCAGAAAGGTTCCTAGCAGTTTCTTGATCTGGCTACCTTAGGAACACAATCTGAGACAGACATTTAAGTACTAATGTGTTACTGGATGGTGTAACCTCAAGGCAGGAAGAATGAGAGAAAAGGAAGAAGAAGAAAGTGAGACAGAAGCAAATGCTTATGTGATCAGTTACAGGAAGAGTTGGAACCAGTCATTCAACCATGCAGGAGATCTCTGCTTAGAAACACCCATGCGTCCCAAAGGTCCAAAAGGGTGGGCACACAGATCCCTCCCTCCTCTTGCTATCTGTCAGTCAAAGTTTGCTCAGTCTGGTCTCTGCAATGTCTAGCTTTGGGGTAGTATGGTGACATCATTGTTACTCGGGAGTCCCCACACTGGGCTGGTCCTGGGAACATCTGCTGTAGCATTGGCGTGCTGCACGAGTCTGGTTTGGGGTATCTTATTCTTGCCCGATGCCTGGCTTTGATTAAAGGCATATGTTATTTTCAAAGGCCCCTGCTCAGCTCAGCCTCTGTGTGCCCTTATGTAATTAGTTTGTTTAAACTGTGTCTCTGATTATGTTGGGTCTTGACTGTGGCCCTAAGTACAAGAATGTAATAGGATATACCTATTAAACAGATGTTGGACTTTAATGGATGTGTTTTAAACAATCAATTGGAATTAAACTTTCTATAACTACTGTAGGACAAGAAAATGTATCTCCTTACACTAAACAAAGCAATGTGGCTTCTTAGTCATTCTCTAAAGCAGTGGTTTCACCAGATGGACAGTATATCAGAATTAATGGAAAAAAACCCTGCTACAGTTCAGATTCCTGGGCCCCTCGTCAGGTATTTTGATTCATGAATCAGGGTGGAACTTAGACAACTAAATTAAAAATTGGTGCATTGTGATTATATGTAATAATGGATTCATTGTTATATATTGATACATGCACATAACAATTTGATTAAATTCCCCAGTACCTTCTTTTTCTCTTCCCTCTTCCTTCCTCCTAGTCTTCTTCCTCTATTCTATTTGTTCCCCTTCTATTTTCGTGAGATCCTCCTCACTCTCTTTTCTCTCTCTCTCTCTTTTTTCCCTCTAAGAATCCCTTAAAAATTATGATCTGCAACAAGGTTTGGAGGTCATAAACATAGACACAATCGAGTATTGTTATTTATCGAGCCAATTGATTGTTACTATAGACCAATATCTTAAAAAGCTTACTTATTCTTCATTCATTGATTCATCCTTTGATTGATTGCTTGGTTCATTACTTCATTAAAGATCCCCTGAGAATTGGTCAGCATTGGTTGTTGGACTAGACTCCTGCAGGATATAAAAGATGTTTCCCTAAGATACAGTTCTGCTATAAAAAGTGTCTTCCATTTGGTTGAGAGTGGAGAGACCACATGCTTATTCAGCACCTGGTCTGCACAAGGCATGTACCTTTTGCTATGATGCTCAGTATCTTACATCAGGCATAAGAAAGAGATAGTTTTATCTCGATTTTTACAGAGGAGGATGCTGAGTTCAGATCATTTAAGTAACGGGTTTGCTGTTCTTCCATTAGTAAGAGCCAATGATGAGGTGATGAGGGATAAGGTGTGGGCAAAGAAAATAAACAAAAAGAGAAATTAATCAATCTTATATGCCAATCAAAATAAGGTACAGAGGACTAATAAGATGGGAGGTTATTTCTAGCCTGATTGGCCAGAAAGAAAGACACAGTGGCCTAAGCTTAGAAGATCAAGGTTTAAAAAGAAGAAGAAGAGGAGGAGGAGAAGGAGGAAGACATTTCATTCAACGTACTCATTTAATCCAGGGGTTCTAAAACCTGGTGGGTGACCTGACTTCCAGGGAAGTCTCAAACTGTTCTGAGTCGGTGGGTTTCAGGTGGAGCCTCAGAATCTATCCTAGCTTAGAAGCAACTGAGATGAGATTCTGAATTATCAATGAGGTTTAGAAATAAGCTACTTGTTTACAGAATGGATGAAGGGAGCAAGTTCTCGCAGACACTTGTTCAACATGTAACTTAATTCTGAATGGTACCCAGTCATTCAGAAGTGATCTGTTGCCATCGCCCTGCTCATTTGCTTCATCACCAAGACCCAGCTATTCTGCACACAGGTGATCACTCCAATCCCACTCTCCCTGCTACAGCCCCACAGCTACCATTGGGCCTCAGTTACCCTGCTCTTGCATTAACTACTTCTGCTCTCTGCCTCGTCAAAAGATTCTGCCTTCCAGGGCAACTTTAACTCTCTTCTAAGATTTAACTGCTCTGCATGTGATTGCAGTGATCTGCATGTGATTTCTCTAATCTGCCTAAAAGCTGCACGGTCCTTTTGTTGGATTCTTCAGCATGGACTTTAAGTTCTCGATTGGGTGTTTTATCACTTATTCACTCATGTGCTCCTTAACTCATAAAATGTACTTTCTCACTAGCATGTGCAAACACTCTGCTAGACATTGTTGATACAATAGTGAAGGTAAAGTTCCTTCCATTGATAAGTTCAGGCAATAAACCTGTCAGGAGGTAAACCCAAGGTGCCGGGCAGCACAGCAGAGGAGCTTGCGATCTGATCTGTGAGAGTTGGGGAAGGCTTCCTAAAACTTGTGATGCAGAGTAAGAAAAGGAAGGCATTTGGGATTAGGGGAATAGCAAGTCCAAGGGCAGATTGGTAAGAGTGAATGTGTTTGTGGTTTGTTCAAATGTCAATTTTCTGCATAAATAGCAGTTGGAGAAGGAATAAGTATTGAAGAGAATTATTTAGAATGGATATAAACACACTTCTGGGACTGATATAGGTAGAGTAGGTACAAACCTAACAAGGTAGATAGAAATAAATGATCACATTCTGCATTTTAAATGCAAAGGTCCAAATATTGTCCTAAAATCCAAGTGCAGTTTAGGAGGTGGTAGAATGTGGCTTAACATGAGCAGCACATATGGGAAACATTCAGAATGGAGCGGGTGTCAGTGCCGTGAAGTGGCCCTGCACTGGCTCAGTTTGGGAACAGAATGTCCAGAAGTCCCAAGACACTTGGATCCTTGTGTTCAGGGTTGGCATCCACAGTACGAATGGTACAGAGAAACTGTACGATGTCCAGATGTGGATTAATAAAGAGAGGAAATACTATACCATAACACATGGGGGAAACCTTAGAGGAGTCAGGACGGCTTCTACAGGGGATCCTTACCAGCCAATTATCCAGATAGCAGCCTGTGGAAGCCTCCAGGGACAGAGCTGAGTGCAAACGGCAGCATTCCTGGATGGGCCAACAGCAGAGGAGTGAAAGGAAGAATTTTCTCAGGACAAGGATAAGTAAAAGAGAACCATGTGGAACAAAGAACATGCTAGAACATTCCTTGCATCTGCAAGGTTTAATTCTTTAATCAATGAAGGCAGTTTCTAGTAAGGGAGGGGCGGCCTAATACTTAGAATGGCCAAAAGAGACAAGGGGGTGTTTTGGCATGTGACATCTATTCCTATAAAGGACCAGATAAATATTCTCACCTATATGTGCTATGTGGACTCCGTCACAGCTACACAATTCTTCTGTTGTAGTGTGATAGGAACCGTAGATAATTCAGAAACAAATGTAGCTGAGTGTTAATAAAACTTACCTTATGTAAAAAGAGGCAGTAGGGAGGGATTGGTCCATGGGTCCTACCCCTTATTTAACAGGTGATGAGAGCTTTGAGGATTCATCACCATAAAAGCAGACAATCTCAGTAGGGAATATTGACGAGCCGGACCCTCAGAATAGCTTAGATTAGTTCTTCCTCTGCAGTCAAGGAAACTGAAGCCCTCAAAAGAAAGAAACTTGTTCAAAACTGCAGTAACATTTCATAGGTGAAAGGTAATCTAATGCGTTGCTCATTTTACTTATATCTACACGTATAAAAAGAACAAAAAAGTAATGCTTGCTTTTACGGTTTCTAACAAAAGCCTTCCAGCTTTGGTGCGTTGATTGAAGCCTCTCCGATCCCGAGCGTCCCTCCGAGGTGTGCGAGCCCAGATTAACATGCGCATTATGAATTTGCTGTCAGTGTCAGCAGGCTGGCTCTTCCAATTTTACAAGCGTCTTTTCTTTCAGGAGCTGGAAATGTTCTCAAAACTGTCCTGAAACCGAGTGATGCTTTCGGTCGTTGTCACCTTCGTGAGGAACGCGCTGCAACTTTGCTTTCTGACTTCATTCTCCTGGTGACATTTTTCACACAGGCTCTGACAGAGACGGCAATTATAAAGACATCCAGGTTGGCATTCAAGGATTCTTGAAGTTAACAAATTGTCCGGGGATAAATGACAAGGAAGTTGGCAGACTACATGGTCCCTCATGAAAAGGCACACATGGGGGGTTCAGAAGAAGCCTGTGAAGAGGCCACACCTACGTCCCTGGTGGGGCCGGCTGGGGCTGTTCCCAGGACCTGCCTCTTTAAGAGCAATTCAGCTTAGACCAGCCAGGCTCCACACTCTCTCTACAGGTCTGAACAATGAAAACACATGCTAAGATACAGGATCGCTTGACTTGCTGACAGAGCTCAAGAGCAGAAATGGCGCTTACTGAACCCCAGTCCCCTCCTGGATGCTTGTCACTTGCGGATTCCCATCCTGCAGTCTGCTATTCTCGCGTGGCCCAAGCCAGCCCTACATACTCGTGCTGGTGCTTTGGTCTCATGTCCCATTGCTCCCCCGTTCCATTGCTCCCCCATTCTGGTATTCTAGTCATTCAGAGCATTCCCTGCGTCAGTGTCTTACAGAATGTCCCCACTGCCTTGGCATCGGTTCTAGAGCCACCTTCTCTGTGAAGCTTTTCTTTTCATTCCCACGAGAAACCCCTTCATTCATAGGCAGAGATGGAAGCTGGCGGGGTCACCTACAATGCCCCAGAAGTGGAGGAGGCTTTGCCTCAGAACATCAAGGTCTTACTGGATTCAGGCCAAGCCCAGTTTCTAGAAATAAGTCTCTACCTGTCATGAAGCAGTAAGTCCCGAAGTGCACCACCAAGTCCTGACGGAGCAAAATGAGTAATGTGGTGCTGCAAAGTGCTTATTGTATGTGTGTGAGGACACAAATGTTGCCCTGTGTACCACACTCAATCCTTCTGGTTTAGAATCGGTGAGATGTGTGCTACTCTGAGTCCAGTTTTACAGATGAATAAACTGAGAAGTACAGAATCGTGCAGCTTTTTCAAGGTCTTACCGTAGTTATGATGATAAATAAGCCAAGAGTATGGAAGACCACAGCGATCCAGCGTCGGTCCTTGTTTGGGGTCAGAGGCTTCAAGAGGAAAGACAGGCACCAGTCCTAAGCCTCAGCTCCTTACCGCAGTCCACTTGCCCTGAACAGGTAAAGGGTTGCTGAGAATGTGACTGAGGGCATCAGACCTTTCTAGGACAGTGGTTGGAGTTGATCAGAGTTATTTTCCCAGACATTGTCTGACTCAACCTCTCAGCCCTACTTCTGAACAGAGAGGGCGTCCTGGTCCTGGTTCTATTGGAAGGAGGAGGACATTTCTGCAGACCAGGCAAAGGAGAGTGTGTAGGATGGGAGCACTGAGCAAGAGGTCAGGTGGTGAAATGGGTCAGAGGCAACAGCAGAGTGTAGACAGCTTAGCAGAGGCTCAGAGACTTGGGGCGTGATTACCTTTTCCTCCTGATGGATCTGGTGGCAGCCTTAGGGAGCTGCTGACTGGGTTCCAGACTGTCTCTCACTTGAGTAGTCTGGTTTAATCCCTCTCACAGTCTGCACTTTGCATATGAGAAGGTATAACTAAGAGCTGTTGAGCTTGATCAACCCAGCTCTCCCAGCCTCAGCGCAAACTGCCCAGAGCACATGCCGCGGGGCCTTGGGGTCAGATCAGCAGAAGACCAGGGGTGTTTCTCACTTTCACCATCTTTCCTGGAAATTGTACCAGTTAGTAACACTGAGGATGCTGGAGGGCATCGTGAAGTCCCATTGGTAGAGGACAAAGTTGAATTCAACTTGGTAAGAGAGTTAGACCCGCCTTGCTGTTGGTAAGTAACATAAAATATAAGCTTCCATCAAATGTTCAGTTTTCCATCCAGGGCTGGTACCGAAGAGAAGTAGTAGATGGTTCTTTGACCCATGTCGGAGGATGTATGGACTCTGACCTCTCTGCTGTTGCTTCCCAGTTTCAGATAACACCCACTCCAAAATTTGGAGAACCTTGATACCAGATTTCTTCTCAGAGTCCCCAGGCATCTATCTCCTCCTCTAATTTAAAGGTCAATTCAACTAACCCACCTCCTTCCCCTCAGGCCTCGGGTCCTGCCAGTTGACTCTCCAGCTGGAGCAAGTCCAGAGGTTTCTCTCTGCTTCTATTCTTGGGTCACTAAGTCTTTCTGAAGAAAAATTGCATATATGTGCAAGTGGTGGTCTTTACAACCGCACAATTCCAATCTTACCACAACCCTGGGCTCTGAGATTATTTTACTGGTTTTCTTTCAGGTCTTTTCCATCAACCACCAGAGGCGGAGGATTAGGGGGAGAGGGAGTGGGAGGTGATGAGCTGGGGTAGGAGAGGGGGTTCTAGGTGATATGCTTTAATGTTTAGAATTAATGAATAAGATAATTTTACCTTCTCAAAAAACCATATGGACCCATAATTCCTGTTTTGTGCATTTTCAATAAGTTCATCCTGTTGGTAATATTTAAAGGGTATTTTTCTCTGGCTGCCAGAAAAAGCTACAAGCTACGTCCCCACATTTCATTCAAAGTTTCCCATTTGAGCTTTCTAAGGCTCTATCAGTCTCCATGACACATATTGTTCCCTGTTTCAAAATTGTTGAATAAAATTCCAGAGCTGCCTTCCTGACTCTTCAGAAGGTGGATTTGTTGCATTGCCTGTATCTTTCTCCATCCATGTTTCTTCAACTTCAGTGACAGCATCGCTTGAGAGGTTTGTTAACATCCAAAGTACTGGGCCCTGTCCCCAGAGTTTCAGATCCACTGGAATTTGCATGTCTGATAATTCCCAGGTAGGGCCAGTGTTGCTGGTTAGGGGAGCCCACATATTTTTACCTTCCAACTTCTGTCTCTGATGAACAGGTGTCCCCTCTCTTTCTGTGGTCAACCTCTCAAGTTAAGGACACTAGGCATTTCTCCCAAAAGTATATACAGAAGGTTCCCTAAGGCCAGGCGCTGAACGCAATCTCATCAATTCAGCAGCAGACAGAGATGACTTGCACCTGCCGTTGTTGAACCTGAAATCCAGATGAGAAAAGAGGATCATGCAGGTGAGTATAAACCTGATTAACTCGGAATTAGGTGAAGGTGCTGCTTTGGCCAAGCTGATAACAGGGAAGACATGACAGGGATTATCTACCTAATGGTGGAACATATAGATATATGCTCAAGAAGTCAGAGAAATAGCCAAAGGATCCCCCCAATGTTGGGTCAACTGAAGAGAAAGTGCTTTCTTCACAGTAGGCATTTCAGCAGAGAAAGTGTCTCTCCTCCTGTGAACTGACCCGCAGGGTTTGTGGATGTCAGCTTGTTACACAGCGAATAGAGTTGTCTGTTCTTCTATTTCACATCTTCTGCAGAATATTTCAGTGAGACTCAACCAAAAAAAAAAAAAAAAAAAAGAGTTAAAAAAATACAGGAAGATTGGCCAAGAGATACAGCAACTACCTTTGGCAATGCTTAAATCATTTGATCTTTTTGAAGCTCTTGCTCAGATAGGAAACTCAGAACTCTGCAAATTTGTAACCCACTGAGCCACGTAGGGGTGGAGGCAGCACAAAACCCACACGAGGGGTTTCCCTCAACAGCCCAGAAAGCACTTGTGTATGTGGCAGGAAATGAGATCTTAAGTCAGTGCACAAAACAATCAAATCCATCACCGCCCTGGAATGGTCCCCTCGTAACTCAGGGACTGTCATAGCCCTTTGTGTGCACGGAGGCAGTTGTAGAAGGAGTGACGAACAGAGCTCAGAGTCTGCTAAATCCATTCTGGCAGCCAGAGGAATATATTTCCAAAGCCACATCACATCATTTTCCTGGAGCTCATTTGACTGCAGGCTAAGAAGCTATTGGAGAAAACAAAGGGATGGTGGTGGGGGTGCTGGAATAATGAATATTAATGAACTTAATTTTCTGTTTGGGGTTGGGCTGGTTTTGGTAGATCGTGAAGAGCAAATTTAAACTGATATATCACAATGGGTGTTCTTGGCTACCAATGCATTCATCTAATGTGTGTTTGTTGTGTGCCTACTATGTGCTCACTACTGGGCTTGACAAGGAAGAACATCACATCCACTCTCTGTCCTCAAGGACATCAAAATATGTTGGAGACACATGCATAGGACATGGTGACAATTCAAGGTTTTGCCACTCACTTTAGGTGAAGGGAAGTCAGAGGAAGAATCCCAGCAGATGCCACAGCTTAACACAACCTCCCAGTGGCAGACATATGGACCCACCCTCCTTGAGGGATGAGTTTGAGATCTGTTTAAAGCTGGCACTGTAGAGGTGATACCTGACCTCCCAATTCCCCACAAGCAACTTGTTTGTGTCTACTTTTCCCATTGCCCCCTTTGTAGGTTGAATTGTTTTCCTCCAAAATAACTGTCTAGACTTTAACTTCAGGTGTCTGTGAATGTGACCTTGCTTGGAGATGAGATTCTTAAAAGCTGTTCTCAAATTGAGACGTGATCGTACTGGATTAGGATAGGCCTAGGTCTGATAACTGATATCCTTATGAGAAGGCCAAGATGAAAACATGAAGAAGAAGAAGGAGGAGAAAGAGAAGAAGGAGGAGGAGGAGGAGAAAGAGGAAGAAGAGGAGGAGGAAAGAGAAGAAGATGGCAACGGCAGCTTAAATCCTGATATCCAGGGCTTTGGACACCTCCTCCCATCCCATCCAAATAGATTCTGGATAACTAACCCCACCCCCATATTTCATCTACTCCTCATCATTCAAGCAAAGGCCCAGGGTGTTGGTGTTATTGTTAGAACCCACTCCAGTAGACACAATTGAAATCGATCTGTGACAGAGAGGCAAGGTTGCTGCTCTGGAGGCTGCCTTTGTCTTATCCAAAAGCAATTAAGTTCATTGAAATCACAATTATCTGACTGTTAATTATGTGAGATGATGATTTAATTAACAATGCCCACTTACGTGTGGATGGCAGGACACTGAGACAAGGCTCGCCCCACAGTGGCTGAGGCAGCTCACCCTGAAAACAGGAGCTGACTTTGCAAACCAGCTAGCTCAAGAGTTCCATGCATGCACCTGGCAAACGAAACCTGGGGAACGTTAACTGTTCTCTGCTTAGAAAATCTAATTCTGATCTGCATTGGTGATGCTACAGGATTGATACCAGCATGGCCTAAATGAAGATCCTGGATCAGCTCCTTGAAGGCGATTAATCCATCCATGTCTTCACTTTCTTTTTCTCTCTCCCTCTTCTCCTCTGCTCCCTTCCTCTCATTCCCCTTCCCTCTTTCCTGCCTTCCAACATGTGATTCTTGTTCTATTACACATAATATAATTAGGTATAATGCTTTGTGGGATACCAAGCTGGATAAGAAGCCATCTTCATATTGGAAGGGGCCAGAGAAGTCTGAATTTCAAGAAAAGAAATGATGATAATCGTGTTGATAACCACAATTTATTGGGTCCTTATAACCAGGCCTCTCATCTCATTATCTTATTTCATGTTCAAAAAAGCCCTGTGAGTTAGGTATTACCTTTATGTTTTACCAATGAGAGGAATCTGGGGCTCAGCAAGATCTAGTAACAAGTACAGGGTCCTAGGGCTCATAAGTGCAGAAGCTCAATGCAGCAGTGACACGGATAACACCCTTGCTCTCAAAAGCTGGGAAGCGCTCCCTCCGTGCCCCTCCTAACCCCACACAAGGGTGCCAGACCTCCATGGTCCTTATCAGACCTTATACTCCTCCCTTTGGTACGTGCAAATCTAATCTTCAAAATTCATAACCTTGAGCTCAGGGGAGCCTGGTCTGTGCTGTTGTTAAACTATCCTTCTTGTGCTCCAGTCTTCTGTCATGGGCAATGTTAAAGAAGAAATTTTCCTGACACTTGCTCAAGATAATAAGGAAGACCTTACTCAAGGTGGTGTTGAGGGGAGGATTGTTATTCTGGTAGGTGTAAGGACCACTCCTACGGGCTTGGCAGTGGAGGAGAGAGATTGGACTCAATTCTGACTCCAACAAGGACAAGTGGGAATTTATAGGTAAGGAACACAGCCAGAGTGTGACAAATGACAAAGCATCAGGGGTTAGAAGGGATCCTGACAAAACCCACTTGAAGACAGGCCGGGGAGAGGGTGGGGGATTAGCGACTTGGTCTGATGATCTGGACTCAGGGATTCTTGCTAAAACTGGACAAAATGGGAAGAACCCCCAGATTAACGGCAGAGCCCAAAGGTGGGACCTGGTCAGCCAGTACTTGGAGGAACCAGACTCTAAGTTTATCAAAGAGAAAATATTCTCCAGAAGCCAAGTGCGAGCATGAGGGGTTTGGAAGAGCAGGGCTCGCAGAGCAGCTCTGACCCTCTGGGCATTACCAGGTGACTTCCACAGCATCCTCCCCACCATTCCTCTTCCCTTCCACCTTGAATCACTCGTTCTGTCACCAGGACAACCACTATCCTTCAGCTACAGCAGACACACATGGATTTCTCCATAATGACATCTGTGTTTTCCAGAAGGTTCTCCCAGGGGTCTGTGCAAGGTTAATCACTCTGCAACCTGACTCCTCAAAAGTGCTTATCAGAAGTGCATTTAACACAAGGTTTCTTTGAGGGGAAACACAGAACCATGGGGAACCCAAGGGGGACAACCATGACTAGGCATCAGCCTTATCTAACTATGTAAATATACATTTGTTCTTGAAAAAAAAAAGTGCTTCTCAGAGCTGTAACACACAGACTCATGATGTCTTTCAAAAGTGCAAATTCCTGAGCTGCAGCCTGGAATTGGCTGAGTACTTACAGATTCCTAAAATGCCTAAAAACAGTCATTTTTAAAACATGTCCTTATCAGGAAGTCCCCATTTGAAGTCCCCTATTGTCTTGCAGGGATGTGGACTTGGGACACATTCAGTTCTGTGTCCTGCTGAGGCTGGGGAGTGACCCATGCAGGTGCAAACCTGGATGGGTTTCTCAGGTGGCCTTTTTGGCCTTTTCCCTGGGACTTTGTTTTACACAGCCAGTCTCCATTGTTCTGCGCTGTGACTGTGGCCATTGTGTGGGGAAGCTTGTTTAAACACCATGACCTGCTTTCACTCTGAGCAGCCCCTGGGGCTCTGTTTGCATGGCCCACCAGAGGCTGCTGAGGCCCGGTCACAGTTTCCTCTGTTTGGGGGCAGGAGCACAAATTGACCTTTCCCCAGCTTTCTGCAGCCTTGTTAATGCTGGGTTTGTGTGTTTGCTCGCGATTTACAATCCCCCAGAGTTCCCCCAGAGTTCTGTGGGTAGGTTTCAGCGCTGGAGGCTCTCGCCTGTTTACTGGCTGAACACCCTGTGCAGGAAACACCCACACTGACCTGTTGGCAGCACCAAGTTCAAAGCCAGTCGAGAGGTTATTATGGGCGGTCCGTGGTTATGCTGCTGTGGGTGGTGACTTCCTTGTCATAGGTCACAGATTAGTTAATGACAGAGCTAGACTCCTCCACTGACATCTAGCTTGGAGGCCCAGGGCTGGGTCTTCTCAGCTTCCATCAGAGAGTCATCCCCCTGTGACAAAAACCTACCACTTTCTGATCCAGGGTCCTGCTGAACACAGGAAGATCCTTTTCCTCTTTAGGCATCCTTTCCCTTCTCTGTTCCTCTGGGACAGAAAATGGCACAGTCTATAAAATATCAGAAAAATGGGCCTGGAGTGGTGGCTCGGCAGTTATGGCAGTTGCCCAGCATGTGCAAGTACACGGGTTCAAACCCCAACACCCATGTACACAAGTGTCAGAGCAATGAAAGCCGTGTGAAAAACTAAATAAAAAATTGATTCTCTCACTGTCCTTCTCTCTTAGAAAGAAAGAAAGAAAGAAAGAAAGAAAGAAAGAAAGAAAGAAAGAAAGAAAGAAAGAAATTACTCTGGCCCTAGTTATTAAGGATTGGTGTCCTGGAACTTTCTACCCAAGTAGTTTCTCAAGTTCAAAAATGCTCTCATAGAAGCCAACACGTTCACAATTCCGTGACCATTTATCCTGGAGGAGTGCCACACAAGAGAGCCGTGAGCCCTGGGGATGGTGCAGTCCTTCCTCACCCTAGTTCATTACCAACTCCCGATGATCTTACTTTCTCCTTGCCTCTCGATCCCATCTACTTCCTCTCAATGTACAGTCCCCCTCCTGACACAGATTCCATGTCCTGGGTGATTGAAACACCCTCTTTTTTCTGTTCACTTTCACTCCTGTCCACTCCCAGCTCCATTCTCTGAAATGCAGCCAGAGCTTTTCTAAGATGCAAATTCGATTTAGTGTTTCTAGCTTTAGACGCATTGAGGTCTTTAGACAATGCACCGTGATGGGGCCCTCTTGTGATGGGGTCTCCACCCATGCTGCCAGCCCTCTCTTCCTGCCTCCTGCATGCCTCCTGTAGAGCAGTCAGGCTTCTTTAGGTTGCTAGCAAGCTCCAGGATTCTCTCCCTTTCCCCCGGTCAACATGCAGCTCATCCTTCAGATGTTTCAAACATTCCTTCCTTTGGGGAATTTGCTGTCCTGGTGACTGGTCAGGAATCCCTCTTTGATGCTCATAGCACTTGGCTGCACTTATCCCCTCTACAATTACACTTTTTTATTTGATTCTTTAATTAATGACTGCCTGAGCCTCAAGAAGACAGAGACCCTGTTTAGTTTTCTCTTCCTTTTGCCTATCACTGTGCTGAGCCCAGAGAGGGTGATCACTCTTACTATCTATTGAATGAATCTAATGAATGGGTAAACGAGTGACTCTTTACATTGAGAGAGCTGAGTGCTTGGATTGAAAACATTGAAATCTCCCTTGCTAAGTAAGGCCAAGGATTTGTGTGACAAAAAGCCACGATTAGCTCTAACCCACCATGGGGGCATATGGGGCCACTAGGTCACCAAGAACACGAGGCTTGTGCTCTAAAACAATTAGCCTGACTTGGGGCTGCATTGGATTTTGTTAAAACATGTGCCGATTGCTGCGAAAACTGTTTGCATGTAATCAATCTTCAGCTACCGAGGTGTCGAGTCTGGGACGACATGTCACACTGGTTGTTATAAACCCTGCAGTGATCTGGGCTGGGGTCCCCATTCCCAGAGTCCTTAGTATCTGTGTTCCCTATCCCAAGGCGCAGGTCCCCTTCCTGGTAAGCCCCATTGTGCTATATTCTTTTTTTGCAAACTCAAAGTCTGGTAGACTTATTTGCAGCCTGTGATAAGTGAGTTATGTGAGGCACATTCTTGCCATGGTCAAGTGCATATTGAATGAAGGTCCAATTAGACAAGGCTATGGGAATCTATACTCTGCATGTTTCTGAGCTTCTTTATGCCTCATTCTCCCCACCTGTAAAATGGCATGATGGTGGTTTCTATCTTAGCAGGTGATGGGAAGAGCTAATAGGAACAGTCTTTAGAGAGCAATGGAAGTCATGCACATGACAATCACTTAATAAATGACACCCTGGGTCAAAGTCCATCAGGGACACTCAAGCCTATGGCTGGTTTTACTGCCTCATGTTGGCTCTCGTCAGCTCTGGCTGATATCAAAATCACTTGGGGAGACCTTAAAAAATATAAATTCCCTGCCTTTATCAAATCAAAACTACCCCAGGAGTTACGGAATGTATATTTATTTTAAAAAAGGAGAGAGAGGAGTCCCCAGTTGATTCTGAACCACACACATAATCCAATACCACTGTTCGGTTTTCCTGTGAGTCATGCAAGTGCCTTATCTATCCCCCTTGCTCCTCAGCTTCCTCCTCCTTCGCCAACGGTGCATCTGGCTGCATTGCTCTATTTCATATCAGGTCAAGGGAGAGACTCTCGGTTACTCATTTGCATTTCACACATAAATGCATCGCCATTCGCCAAACAAAGCAGCTTCAGTCTTTGCCCATTCATTTTGTGTCTTTAACCAAATGTGGACATGCGCTTGAAATATAACTCATGAATCGCTGCATATTCGTTTTTTTGTTTCTTATTTTATAAGTATGCTTCTGTGTTCCCATTTTAGCAGGAAAATTTTAATTGTTGCTCTTGCACAAAAATTCCAGTGAGTGTATATATAAACCTAAATTAAATTAACTGTAGCCCTATTTTGGGATGTGAAGGTTGCTTACAAGTGTTTTCACGATTCTAAATAATGCTGGAATGTGTGTCTTCAAACATATAGGCTTTCTATATTTAGGAATTTTACTTTGAATACATTCCCAGAATTGTTATTACTGAGCTAAACGTATGAGCTTTTTATTGTTCTGGAGATCTATTGCCAAGTTATTTTCTGAATTAGTGTTGCCAAAATATACTCTGCCAAGTAGTAATTAATGACAGTTTCATACCCTCCTTGCCAGCATCGAGTATTAACATTTTATTTTATATTATTACCAATTTAATAGCTACATGTGGCATTCGTAGCTGCTTTATTCGCATTTTAAAGTGTTCTTTACACATATATATTCCCTGCATGCGACATAAACTTCCCGTGTGGTAGCGTTACCACCAATTTGATACATGTAGGTTTCTGTTCTTCGGAATGACTTTTATAAGGTTTATGTCAGGAACTGCCTCAGGTAAGGAGAATTCAGTGTTGTTCTCCTTAGCCACCTGTTTCATGTTAAAGGTCCTGGGGGCTGCGGCTGGCGCTGTCATGGTGCTGATACAACCAGAGATGGGGCCAAACCCGCCTCTCTGCTTCCCAGCCCAGGCCTGGCGGAGACCCCTGGGAACAGGACCTCCTACATCTCCCCTCCCAGCTCCAAGTCCCCCCAGCCTCTTTTCCAGGCAACGACTGCATCAGACCTCACCTTTGCACAAGGAGCCTTAAACATCAGTGGGATCCCTGATTAATTAATTAATAACTCATTAAGTCAACAATTATTTACTGAATGCTTTACCATACGCAGGCAGTGTGTTAAACAGGGTTTGCTGTAGCGAGGGGAGAGAGGACAAAATAGAGTTTGCCTTCGTAGATCTTAGCCCAGCAGGAGAGAGAGACCTTTGCTAAGCTGTCACACAACCGGGTGTCAATCACTCTGTCCTAACTAACATGAGGGGAGGCTCTTGACCACAGGGGCCCCTTTCTGCCTTAGGGTGTCTGTGCAGGCTGTCCCCTCTGCCTGGAGTCTGCCTGCAGCGCCCCTGCTCCCTCCATCTGTGCTCAGGCAGCACCTTTTCGGGGTGGGGGAGCGGTCTCAGAGAAGCACGCATATCCCTGGCCTCCCATGCCACCGTGCTCCCGGTTGCTTTCCTGAGTTTCATTTTTCTCCACTGCATCTTCACTCACTTGGTTGTTTGCTTATTGTCTCTTTTCTTCACAAAATATAAGATCTGTGACGGTAGGAGTCTATTTTGTTCACTGCTACGAGGGAGAGCCTTCTAATAAATATCTCTTGACTCAATAGGGAATGAATGAATGAATGGGTTTTATTCCAATTCCCACTTAGAAAGGAGGCTCGTAGAGCAGGTGCAAGGACGCTTGCTAACTGCAGTGGATACAGGCAGTGGTTGAGGGGTAGGGGACAGGAGAGACACATTTGAAACTCAGTGTCCAGTAGGGATGCTCTGTGAGGGTCTAACTCTTAAGCCATCTGACACCCTGCTCCTTGCTGACCCCAGTCACCAAATCAGTCCTCCCTAGGGCTCTGACACTCTCCTATTCCTTGCAACAAGATTAGCAAGAACACTCCAGAACTAAGGCTTTTGGTCTTTACAGGCGGTGAACCCTGGGCTCCTCTGGTCGTGCTCGGTTCCCTTATTCCACACGCAGGGACTGTCATTGACTTCTGGAGATGCCTGAAAGATGCCTTTGTGGAGATAAAAGCAGAGTCAGTCCAGAAGGTTGTGACTTCCTATCTGCACAATTAACATCATTACAGAGGTGTAATCTCCCTAATTAGTTTATTTCATCAAGATTTGATTGAAAGCTTTTCTCATCTGCCTCTCTGGTCTTCTTCTACCCAAGGTTCATGAATAATAGGGAGCAAGATGTGTGTCTGACTTGCTAGCTCCTAAAGAGACCAGCCTATAAATAAAACATCTGGGGCTTGTTGGGGCAGGGACAGCCGGAAAAGCTCTGAGTGGGAACTCACTGATGGATGGAGACAGGAGAGTGTTTTCCTAAGTGAGGCAGGGAGACATTTCTTCTCTGGACTTGGGCCACAGAGCCCAGCTTCCCTGCTGTCAGGGCATGGCACTTGTGATGGAAGAGGAGGGAGGCAGCAAGGGGACATCTATGACCCCCAGATCCAGGCTCAGCCTTTTGTTTTGTCTATGCCCTAACCAGACTTCTCAGAAAAGAAAGATTTATTCTGACACAAGTTTCTTCCAAACAGGTTTTAACAGGTCTTCCTGTGGTCCTGTAACTAACCTACAAATTCAAGAATATTTTTTTTCAACAGACAGGGGAAAGGTCACTGCCCAGTTCTGTTCAACTTGACCAGGTTCCAGCTCTTTGTATATATTGTAAAGTTGAAAAAATATCAGACAGCAACTGCTCTCTCCAGTGGCAGACACTGCTAATGACCAGCCTGGACACCGCACAAAGCCAGTTTTAGTAGATGAAGGAGAAATGAAATCTGTTCCTCATCCCTGAAGTCAATGGACCTGTTCAACCCCAAGCTCTGATTATGGCTAGAAAAAGAAAAATAAATACATCCAAGTCAACTAACTGTCTCCTCTCAGAGATAAGAGCATCTTAAATCATGATCTAATTTCAAAAGAATCACTATTTCTGAGGTTTTGTTAGAATAGCATTCACTTACTCACATGCAACATGGGAAATGCCTAATGATAGCACAGAGCAGAACTCTGAAGACACCAACGAGCACCCAGCCTAACAAAATATTAGAGGTTGCAAGTGCCCATCCATAGGAAGGCCAAGAGGTGTTATGGTTGGATTCTACTTACACAGTGGAAAACAGCAATATGAATGACCAGTCCACAATCACACGCACACATAAGGAGAAATCTGATGAGTGAGAGGTATAGAGAGGATGGATATTGTGGTTCCATTTACAGAAGTCACCAGAAGGAAAACTACTCCACAGTGTAGCATGAGAGTTGCCTCGGCCGAGGTGGTGCTGGCGAGGGGTGCTGGCTTAGGAGCCTATTCAGCTTGGAAAGATTTATCACACTATCCCATTGTGTTAAGAGCATTTCAGTAAAATGTTTTAAAAGGTTTGGGGGCTGGAGAGGCAGTCTGCCGGTGAGAATAGTCTAGCTCCTTGTCCCTGCTACCTTTGCCTTCTTGACTGGTCACATCTCCCTGTGACCTGCAACGACAGGGCACATTGGAGAAAGGATTGGAGGAGGAGCCAAGACACCTGGATTTGATATCAGGTTTTGCCACATTCAGGTTGTGTGGCCTCACACAGACCTTATGCCATCTGTGAGTTTCACTTTCATCACCTGGTCTGGGAAGGGGACCTGGTCTCTCTCTCCTCTCCCTTGCCATCTTCCTTTGGGTCAGACTCATTGTACTACAGGGCCGAGAGGCAGGGGTCATGGACTTTTAGACTCAGGAGGCTCTAGGGAGTGTGGGGCCTTGAGCAAGATTCTAGATTTTTCTGGTCTCTAAGGGAGGCTGACTCTAAAGTCACTGCAGATCCAGAGTCTCTTATTCAAGTCCCCTAACAAATGAGACAATAAGCCTGAGGCAGGCTCCTAAGGTGACCTTTCCCGACCAAGAGAACATATGGGCCTTTTTTTTTTTTTTTTTTGGTACCAGGGATTGAACCCAGGGATTCTTAACTACTGAGTCACGTCCCCAGCCCCTTTTCTATTTTTATTTTGGGTCATGGTCTCACTAAATTGCTTAGGGCTTCCTTTAGTTGTTGAGGCTAGGTTGGCCTTGAACTTGCCATCTTCCTACCTCAGCCTCCCCAGTTGTTGGTATTACAGTTTTGCATCGCTGTGCCTGTCTCTATGGTCACCTGGTGACAAAGAGAGACAGCTTCTGAAAATCAGGAAGCTAGCACCCACCCCAAGACTTTGCAGGGAAGACCTGTTCTTTAAAAACTTATTGCTACCCTCCACATCATAAATCTGTTTAAAGTGTGTTTGAAACATAAGGGAAAAAAAGGAACTGATTCTAGGGAAAGTGGGGGGAAAGAGTCTCTCAGTCCCAGAAGCCCAAGGGGTTAATTCTCCTTCGTGGCTGAGGAAATGCCAACAAGCCATTGGCAACCTTCCGCCTTCCTTATATAACAACACTTTCAAGAGCTGGAGCTGGGATCGTCCAGTAATGCTTTTAATTTGCGTGTGGTTGGGAGGAGGCCAGGATTTAATCGAAATCGTTAGAATGGCTTTGCTTAGAGTAGCTGAGTGCTAGAGTCAGCCTGGGCGGTAAGGTAGCACTGGAATAATTAAAAGAAATACCTAAGGTCCTCATCATTGCTTGAGTTATTCCAGACACCAGGCTTTAGGTAAAAAGGGTGGTATTAAATAGCATTTTCGTGGCTGAAATAAAATGTGTGCACAGTTACTTTCCTATTACACTTCAATTTTCTCTCTTCCCATTCACCTAATAAAAGAAGTTGAGGCTCCATGCTTGCCTAATGGAGTTGGGGGCTGAACCTGGGAATTGGCTGTTCCTCTGTGAGCCCAGGTGCCCCAGGTTCCTATTCTTATCCTGCTCTGGACTGTGGGTGGTCCTGAATCACATGCAGTTCACAGCTGTGCAGAACAATTCCACCTGCCCACCTTCCCAAGCATTGGGACAGCAAGGACTCCAGGTCCTGCCCTCCTGAGCCCCATCCTTGAGCAAAATGTGGAAAAAACAGATGCACACCTTGGGACTCCATACCTGGCCTCATCTCCTGTCTCCTTCTAAGGGGAACCATGTGCTCCAGAGCCCCAAACAACATATGGTCAAGATTAGAAATCATGTCCCAAAAGACTGAATAATTCAAGTAAAGAGCACATCTGTGAAGCAGAGATATTCACCTGACTTATTTATATGTTGTAAACATTTACATGTCTCACAGGGGACCAAGTATGTGCCAGGTCAGTTATTCACTCAATCAACAAAGGCTCATTTATATCTATAAACCATTCATTTCTTCTTTTTCCTCAATACCCCAAGACCTAAGCTATGTTCCATAGGTAAAGATGAGAGGAAGAGGTGAGGGCTGTATTCTGAAGCCCAGTTAATGAGGGTTGGGCTAAAGAGTCAGGCCAGCTGCGCAGAAAGGTTCAGGGCCGGCGCTCATGCCATTTGGTTGGATCAACAGACTCTTTCTCCTGGTATCAAAGATGGAGGCCTTAGCAGTTACCCAAGGCACACTATGGGCCAACCCTATTTTGTTATTTAATCTTAGCTCTCCAGAAAACAAAATCACTGTTGATACAGGGGTGACAAAGAGGTTTGTGATCACATCTGGTAACAGATGTGACAACAAAACTCAGTCACGTGGCTCTTTCTACTCAATAAAAATCTTGCTAGAAAGGAAGCAAACAGAAAGTATGACTCGGGTCCTGCTGTAATCTCCATTTCACGCGTCAGGAAACCACGTTGAGAGAAGTTAGGCAGCTACCCCAAGACCAGACAGTAAGTATGCGGCAGAATCAAACTCTGTCTGAGAGCAGAGTCCACACTCAGGACCCCCAGGCAAGAAGGACGACAGGGCCCATGGACAAGTGAAGAAGGGAAGGGACCGTGAAGAGGAAGCTCGCAAAGGAGAAGGCATTGAGGTGAAGGTCCCAGAGGGGGTGGAATCAAGGGAACCAGGGGACTGAGGAAGAGAGGGACATCTTCACTTCGAGATAGGGTGGAAGAAAGGCAAAGGTTGGGGATCAGTTTTAATACAGGGAGTCACATCGTGACAGAGCAACAGTAAAATGGAGGAATTTTTGTCATTGAAATTTCCAATTGGGAAAGTTACTGGATCTATTTAATCTGCCACAAAATAGTGGTTTTGCCACAAAATAGCAGCCATTTGTTATTTCTTCCCCTGCAGCGGTAGCCAGCTGGCGAGATGGCTGGGACAGCTAGGAAGGCTGCGTCTCTCCCAGTCGACTTCTTCAGGGCACGGTGGTCTAAGGATTCCAGGAGGTTAAGAGTGGAAACTGCGTGATCTCTGAGCCCTGGAATAGTCACAGTCACCTCCACCACATTTTATTGGTCAAATCAAATTAGGAGGTCAGTAATTTGATCACGGCTCAGTGGGAGGAGCCGCAAAGACTCTTTTTGCATGAGGCATAAGGATAGGGAAATGTGACTTTTTGAGGACAGGAAGCAGAAGAGTGGCTGAGGTATGAGGTGAGAGGAGGTGAATTGGAAGAGATCAGAAGTGGAGTCTAAGAGGGTTGGGCATGTGGGCAGATCAAGGAAGGACGTTGGCTTCATCTGGGCCACTGCATTCACTTTTGGTGAGGTCCTGCTTTCAAGGACTCAAATCTGGAGTCTAGAATGAAACTGTGGGAGGACATGAAGCATGACCCAGAGCTGACTGTGCCTGCCACACCATAGGTGATCAGGTCCTGCCTGTGTCTTTTAACTCCAAGGTGCCAGCTAAGACATGACATTTTCAGAATCCCTTGGGACAGGCACGCACATGAGTCTCTTTCTCCTCAGGGCCTCTGCCTACCTGAATCCTCACACAGGCAGTCGCCTGCTAGCTAGGGCTGTCCAGGCTTGTGGCTGAATGTGTGAAATGGAATTTGTTTTTCAGGACACACTCCCCTGGGCTCTGAGTGCCAGGAAATTCCCTTCACTCTGTGACATTAGCTCTTAATTAACATGCAAGGTAAAAACAGGGAGGGAAAAACACAATCTGTCTCAAACAGGGGAAATGGAGGCAGAGTGAAACTCAGAGGCTCTGGATTTCACTGAGGGAGGCTCGAGCCCAGATTCCAGCAAAGCAGCAGCTTCGCAGGGGGGTGACCTTCCAGAAGCAGGAGCATCCTGTTGCTGGCCGGCTCCACGTGTTGAGGAACCTGAAATGTGCTTCCCTTGGTCATGCCTGGTCTGGCCTTCTATCAACCTGTATCTGTTTCATGTTAACAGTATAAATTACATTGACATTATTAACGTATATTAGCGTATACATTATATAGGTTAACATTACATATTAGCATGTCTAACACCCAATGGTCTTGTTTGTGTGAGTGTGTCTGCGTACCATGAGGATATACACATGGCTACTTATTTAAGACTGAGTTCTTGTCACATTTGTTTTGTCTACAAGTCAGCTCCTGAGCAATTGGCAGTTCTCATGTGAACCTTGAAGACCACGTGCCTCAATGTCCCCATTTCCTCGTTTCAGCATAGCAGTTGCTGTCAGGGTCCACCTGTACTCCCTTGGACTTAACCAGTTTGGTGCCTTTGGGCCGAAGAGTTGTACCTGCCAGGACCTCACGTCTGTGTCCCAGAGCTGCTCCTGTGGCCTTGCTGTGCCTGCACACATTGCATGCAGCCTGGAAATTCTGAATTAACGTCATTCCCACTCCATACAGCTCTCAGCTCGCCCTGGGTGGGCGAAGTCCTGTTCCCCAAGGCTGGTGGCATGCTTATGCATCCGTTTCTCACAGTGGGGCGCATGCACATTAGCAAACTTTCTGGCTGCTTTCCTTCCTCTGACTCGGTGCTCCTCTCCTATTCTGGTATCCCTGAAGTCTCCTCCTAAATCAATGACGTCCTCTCCAGGTCTGTGTCTTAGGGACCTTTCAGCGAGACACCTTCAAAGCTAGACAAGACTGTTTCTGAGCTCTGGCTTCCTTCCTTGAGTACAGTTGACACAGCTCCACCCCCAAGATCCAAGTGAACAACTGGACTGGCCCCTGCAGCCTGCTTGGAACGGCCCCACGTGTTCAATGTCCCTCTAGTTCTGACCCATCCCGTGAGCTTTCACTGGATAATTCAGGGCGACGTTCAGTTGAGGATGGCGGAACATCAGCTGGAGGAAAATGGAAGGGACGAGGAAGGACCCCTGG
The DNA here is from genome assembly GCA_004027875.1 of Aplodontia rufa. Taxonomy (NCBI): domain Eukaryota; kingdom Metazoa; phylum Chordata; class Mammalia; order Rodentia; family Aplodontiidae; genus Aplodontia; species Aplodontia rufa. Next base: position 27,035 of record PVKS010013689.1, read on the forward strand.
TCCCCATTGGGAGCACCGAGGGCCTGAGCCACCCTGGGGGAAATAGGCCCTGTGAGGTCCTTTGAACAGCCTGCCACTGTGCTGAAGCAGAAATCACCGCACAGAGGGACTGATGTCACCTTGGCTGGCCCAAAGGACGTCCAGCAGAGCTCTGGGCTGCGGTCCGGTGCTGCTCTCTCTCCTTGCTCAAGAAAGCTAGAAGCTGGCACCCTCTGCTTCGGGAAAAGCCTTTCAATATCTGAGCCGCTGGGCTCTGAGTTGTGTTCTTGTGTCCCTGTCCCTGTCTCCTCTCTCCCAGGTTCTTCTGACAAACTCATTTTCTTCAATGCCTCTTCCTTTCAATCTCTCCCTTACAAAACCTCCTGCGGCTCCTTAATGCTTTAAGGGTGAGGATTGAACTCTTTTGCCTGGCGTTTAAGCATCTGCGCCATCTGTCACTCCCTGGACATCCTCATCAAATCCAGAGATGCTTGAGACCCCGGTGGTGCTGGGCTCCTTGCGGCCTCTTCTCGACTTCTGCTTCACGTTGTTTCTTATCTTGAATTCTTCTTTGTTCTTCTCAATTCCATACACACGTCAAATTCCAGGCCCACTCGTGTGTTTCCTACAGTAGAGAAGAACAGAGGAGAGGAGGATTCATAAATCATCTCGGGAAAAAACCTTAAATTAATTAAAACAGATTATTAAGTAATGTCAAATAATGCTATGGGATTAAAATATAATTGAAGTGCTTTCTCACATAATATATCTGTATAAATTCTAGGTGTACTAAATTATCAGATGTTGTAGTAAGCACTAAAAATCAGGTAAATATTTTTGAAGTCTCTTTGTAAAACAAAGTAAGACAGGTAGAAAAAGTGAAATTGGGAGTGATTATGGATGAGCAAAGTCAGATGGAAAATTGCAAGTTAGGAAAATGTTTATAGTAACCACAATAAATGTGTTATATTTTTCTTTATGTATGTTTATTTCTTCGTAGGAAGATACTCAAGTATAATTAGAAGCTAAACAGAACATTAATAAATATTGTACTGTGGAGGAAATAGAATTGACAAAAAATATTTTGAAATAATGCAAATGGAATTACCTAGGTCTTCTTTATGCCTATCAAACTGACAAGTTAAAATATTAATAGATAAAACTATTAGTATGGATAATAAAAATAAATTGTGACAAAGTGCACTCACATGGATATGTCATATCATTAATGAGTAGAACATCTTAAAAATCAACCCAATGACACTTGTCAAGAACCTTAAAAGTTATGCAGTTTGAACCAGTAATCCAGAAAGGTGTCCTGCAATACGCTTATACTAGGGAACATCTGAAAACATTAATTCTTTCACAAAGGGAGAATGAATAAATAAGAATGTCTAAGATGTGGGATTTGATTGAATTACTAACAATCGTCTCCAAGAATTTTTGATGACAGGGAAATTAGTCCAGATTGAATATAAAGTTAAAAAACGTTAGAAATCTTCACATAGCTCATTATACCAAATATTCAAAATTAGACACATGCACAGAGATACACCCACACCCCTTGAAAAAAGTACACACTGGAGAGAAACCCTCCAAAAGTTAATGATGATTGTTTCTGTGTTTGAAATTCTAAACTACGTTCAGTTTTTTCTTTGCAATCTTCTATGATGTTGCTGATATTTAGAATCAGAAGTACGTATGTATTGGAGCATCACAATGTACCCCCCCCAAAATGTACAATTATGTCATATGAAAACAACATAGAATTTAAAAGAGTAAATGAAAGAAATAATTCCAAGTCCCTGATTAATTTCAGCCATGATGACAGCAGCATTCTTTAAGCGCCTGTATCCCACCCTCCCTATTTCTAACACCCGACATCTGCTGTCTATGCAAGTGATTGTTCTGTCTTGTTTTCAACATCCGTTAGGGTTGCCTCTCCGAACTAGACAGTAGTTTATGGGAAGGAAGAGACAGTGTCACAGGGCCAGACCACTAATCTTCCCAAGGCTCAGTCACTTCCAGGGACTAGTCACATAGAACTGATAGTGCTGCTTCCAAGTTAAGTGACACAATTAATACACAGTCCTGCTCATGGCACATGGCATATAACAGACACTCGGTTAAGGACAAAGACGTTAGGGTGAGGCTGACTTGGGTTCAAGTCCTGACTCAGAGATTTATTAGTGACGAGGTTTAGAAGAAGTTCTGAGAGCTTGCTGAGCGTTACTTCTACCTCCTGTTACTTGAGAATTGTTAATAGCTAATGTTAGCTGCCATGACATATGTCAGATGCGTTTAATTTTACTGGGAACTGGAAGTGTTTGGTAAATGTTGGTAGGATGATGATCCTAGTTAGTAACAGTAGTAGTAATAGGAGGAGTAGTATTTTTCTTCTGCTCCCCTTTATCCCTCTATCTTAGTGGTAAGCTTTTATTAGAGTACGGAGATTCTTTGTTAGATCGCAGACTCTTAGACTGCCACTCCTCCTTGGTGCTCAGCCTGAAATCTTTCATTTAGAAGATGAAGCATGATAAATCTTTTCTGAGCATCAGTGTCAAATCTGCTTTTTGTGAATTCTTAAGGGGCTTCTTAGACCAGAGTGAGTGGGGTGGAGGCTTCCATCAGTCCTCTGGCTTAGATGAGAGCAACCCTTATGAGGCAGAAATGAGCCAAGACACCTGGGCACCTAATATAGAGAACAGGTTTTTTTTTTTTTTGAAAAAACCTAGTATTAGAATATTCTTCCTATGTTCATATTTCTATTCAATTATCATGAAAGATAAGGTACCATTGTCATGTCTGCCCGCCACAACAGACTGTAAGCTCCAGAAGGGAAGGAAGAGCACTTCCATTTTCTTTTATTTTACTAATTTATTTTTAATTGGCATTAATTGGGTATATTTATAGGGTACAATGTGTTTTTTTAATCTGTTATCGTTATAGAGATTTAATCAAATCAACTCACCACTTCATCGTTTTTTGTGATGACGATGTTAAAAATCTATTACAGCAATTTTTTTCTTGAGATCTACCATACATCTTAATTAACTGTGGTCATTCCATGCACAGTATTCATCTACACTGAAAATCCCACTTAGTGCTGCAAGGTAGGTGGATCCAAGTAGCATGATTTATGGTCCCTCCTTTGTCTTTCCTTTTTCAAAAAGTTCAGTCTGAATCCGCTCAAGTCTCTCCGTCTCCTAATCCTCATCCCAAGATTTCCACTCAATCTCATGGCCCACAATCTGATGTGCTTTTTCTAATGTAGACCTCCATAACATCCTTGGACTTCTCTCTCCATTCTTTCTACCCATCTAAGATCAGATCGACCCGTTGCCTGTCTCTAAGGACATTTTCCTTTAGCAAACAAGAGTGGGAAGGGTCTCGTGACCACTCACATTTAATTTTTCTCATCCATTTCCTCTCACTTTGCATCCCCCTGCTTGACATCCAGGTCTCCTTCCTCTGAGTCGCACCTGATGGTGGCTGGGCATCTCAGACATAAGGGTGCTGCCGCCACCATCAGGTCACAGAAGCACCTTCAACACCTGAACAGCTGCACATTTCCCACCAGAGGGCCTGGAATTCTTGGTTTGTGTCAATTGAGCCATTTCCCAGGCATAAGGGATGAGCACTGTCCTCTGTTTTGCCCAAAATAAGAGGATTATGTTGTTTCCCATCCTTGAGGCCAATTAGTTTGCAGCAGTAGCAGCACCAGCACCAGCAGCAGTAGCAGCAACTTAATTATATTATTCTCCCCCTACAAGGCAGGGCTGGAGCTGGTTCAAGCACTCTACCAATGGAAAGCAGCAGAAAAAAAATATATTAGAAAATCAATTCTTACTTAATTGAAGATTCTTCCTCCAAACGGAAACTAAGTGGGATTTATCACTTCACTTGCCCCCCAGCCTGGGTAAGGACTGGATTCTTGCCTGTCTGCATTTCCGTTGGTAGAGAAGATGTCCCCAGCACCCAGCTCAGCAACCTAGGTGACACCTGAGAGTCCAAAACAATGAAGGAGAGCAATGACCTGGGTGAGGAGTCCACCTCGAATGTGGGCAACGGCTGCCCCATCGATGGATGATGGGAAATAACATTCAGAAATAAGATGAAGGACACTCTGCCTTGCCGGTCTTACTTCCTGCAGGAAAATTAAAGTAACCTTCCTAGGGCTGCTTTTTTTTTTATCTTAAGCATCTGCTGTTGCCTATAGCAATGAGACTCCTAGGAAGTGCTAATCCAAGATCCTCAGCTTCTGCTGGGAGAAATCTGGGGTCACATTCAGGTATAGGCACCACACTGGGGTCCCTATCCCCCAGGAGTGGTAAGAGGAATGGTGATCTAGAGAAATCACAGCATGGGAAGGATAATTGGGAGAACTGAGAGCATTTGGTTTTGAGAGAGAAAAGTCTGGAGATATGAGAGCTGTTCTGAAGCTTCTGAAGGGCTTAGTATGGTTTTGATTTGTTGAAATGGGCAGAAGCAGGGTACCCTTCACAGGGAGGCAAATAATGGAGCAATTAATGAAGAAGTTATTTAGAAAAGTTGGGGACTTTGTTTAGGGAGGCTGCATTAAAAGAAAGTTACATTTTAAGGTTCCAAGGTTCCTAATGCCCCCCCCAATTCCCATCTTCCATCATCTAAAAAGCTATGTCAACTGGAACGCAAAGCACAACTGGAGAATTCTAACTAGACACCCATTGGGAACTTGGCAGTGTAGCACTTGGAGAAATCAGGCCATGCTGGCATATATTTGAAATTTTAGTTTTCCCTGTTTTTTGTAAGGTGAAACTGGGATGTCACGGGAAGACAAGGCAGTGTCCCTCACAGTTGGGGCCCAGCTTCCCTGCAGCTTACATCCCTCTCCCCTTCCTCCTCACCATCTCTCTAGGCTGCAGAGGTAGTGGAATTAGAGTCCTTCTTTGTGATACTGTGCCCCTGGTGTACCATGTCACCCACTGTCTTCCACCCACCTTCTCATTCTGCCTGAAAATGCTTTCTCGCCTTTTCTTTGGGAAATACATATTCATCCTTCAAGACCCAGACTGTAGGTCTTGCTTCTGTGAACCCTGAACACCTCATGTTCCTATTTTGTATCATGCTGTAAACTTTGGTGTGCCTGTCTCTCTCATTAGAATAAGATCTTACCGAAGAATAATGACCATGTCTTATTTGTTTGGAAAAATTAGCTTGAAAGACCAGTTTGAAGGGGTAGGCATTGCTCATAGTGTGTTTGTGTCCAGAAATACATAGACATTAGTTTGTGCTGTGAGTTGCACATTGGGGAATAGATTGGAGAGAGTTAAATATCAAGTAGAAAAATGAATGGGGCTTTAGATTTGTCCAAGGGGTATGAGATACAGTTACCATGATGCATTAAGAGCTACGAAAGAGCATTGGGTGCCTTGGGAAGATGGGGAGGAGAGGATAACAAATAACAAATAATAGCTACCATTTAATTAAGGAAAACAAAGTTGACAGCTACCCAATTAAGTGCTTCTGCAGACATTGCCTTATTTAATACTCAGAAAAACACAAAGAGTGGAGAACTACTACCTCTATTTTATGAAGTAGATCCACAGAATCTACTTTTATGGTTACACAAGCATGGAGGTATAGGGACTTAGACAAGAAATGTTATTTTCTTCAGCACTGGGTAATTATGTTTCCCTAGACAAAGCATGGCAATTTCAGAAACCCGCCTCTTGGGTGACCATGCATAGTTACCTATGCCTGTGTATCAAATTATGCTGAAACGTAGTGCCTTAAAATAAGAACTGCTTGCTGTCTCGCAAGTTCTATGTGGCAGGTGTCTCTGCCTCAGGAGGTTGTGGTCATGGTGGGGCGATGTTGCAGCCCAGGTCTGGAGTGAGGAATGCTTTTCTGTGGCTCCTAGTTCCTCACTGGCTGTTGGCCAAAGACATCAGTTCTTTGTCACATGGGTGCTCCCTAGAGTAGCCCAGTGTGGCAGCCACTGATTTCCTTTTTGGAGCGATCGGAGGGGAGGTAGGAGAGCAGGGGAGTGTGAGCAAGAGCGAGGTCATGATCTTTCTGTAGCCCAGTCTTGGAAACATCCCATCACTGCAGTCAGCCATTGTGCCCTAGAATAGACAGTAGGGTACTTAGGGGTGAAAGTGAGTTCATCAGCCATTGAGGACCTGAAAGGCATGAACTGCCCAGTCTAGAAAGATTTCCCTCGTTTGCATGGGCCTCCCCATCACAAGGACTCTCAGAGGCAGGCAAGGTGAGGGTGCTCAACCCATTTCCCAGTGTGCAAACTCAGGCTCGAAAAGCTAAGGTATAGGATTCTGCTATCAAGGAACAAAGAGTCTCTTAGACGAAAGCTACTGGAATAAATGTGATGACTGTTGAACATAGAGAATGTGGTGTTGTGACATAATCACAAATATGTTCCGGGTCTCTGAGCATTGTTCCTGAGACAGAGCTCCTTGCAGTTGGAGTCACCAGAAGAATCTTTTGCTCTGGGATATGGTCTTTGACCTCAGTTCACGACACAGTGCTCCTTTGTTATTTCCTGAGTGGTAGGACAGTCTGACACAGAGCTCCTAAATCTGGTGGGATTTCCTGGTTGGCAGGAGCATCTTTTGACGCAATGAGAACACTTTTGGTGGGACCCAGGTTGGCCTCAGTGGGGATGCTGGTTGCCAGGGGGAGCCAGCGATTAGCAGGTGGGAGCCTTTAGCCTCACCCTCAACCTCTAGGGAGGGAGAGTTGCTGAAAGTTGAGTTGTACACCAGTGAGCAATGATATAATTAACCATGCCTACATAATGAAGCTGTCATCAAACCTCAGAGGACAGGGCCTGGGGAACAGAACTGCTGAACATATGGAAATGCCAGCAGAACTGAGGGCTTGGTGTGGGGCAGAATGCCTACACACATTTCACTGACCAGAGGCAACATGTTTTGTGCTGTGTTAAGTGTGCAAGAGCAGGAAAAATGATTTTGCTTTTCCCATCCCCCTTCTGATCTCAAACAAGGAAAACATTCCTGTTGGTGGGGTAGAGGGAGTGGTCTATGACCAGTCCTGATCTCTCTCAGCTAGCTCTTTTTCATTGCTGGGTTCCTCATTTAGCATTTATCTGCAGGGTATTTGGAACTGCCTTTCTCAAGGTTTGTGTGAATGAGGATTGCTTGATAGCATTTCAACATTTGGAAATCTCAATTTTAGGCACAAGACACACTGCCCCAACTACTGCCCCGGGTTGGCCCAGCTCAGCTTAATAATCAACACAATTGCCTGTGATGAGAAGTAGGGGGTGGAAAGCAGGCACGACTGGCTTTGCGGCCACCTGAAGTGTCCTTGGGCAGGCTCTTCTGCCCTCCATGTTGGGCTCCCCACTGAATGGTCATTTTTACATTCCCCTCTTACTCCAAGATAACTAACCATCAGTGTCAGCTCTGGGTCTCGAGAATTCCAAAGTCTGTTCATTTTGTAACCAATTGGTCTGAAAGATTCAGTTTCAAATAAAAAAGGGAATGGATCATTGGAATAAATCAGATATGGGTGAACTTATCAAAGTTCAATAAACATAAAAGTGATGAATTTTGAAGTCACATAATTAACTCAGGATTACACGAGCAATAACTGAGTAATTACACCTTTAATAATGCATTGAACTTGTCAGGAATACTTACTCATTCTGCTCAAATTTTTTAACAAGATAGCCTATAGCAAGTGACTGTAATTAGATATTGCCTCTGAAAACATCGACAGCTCCTAATTGATACCTTTTATTATAAAGCTAGATGCCAAACATTGCTGTTGAGTGGATTAAGGAATAATATTAGATGTGTTAGGATCATAATACCTGCTTGCAGTAATCTCATGCAACTGCAGAAAAAAAAATTCAGTCCTACCCATCAATCACCTGCATAAAGTTGGTTCAAGTTTGTGCTGGTTTGCTTTAAATCACAACCTGACAGCAATTGCTATTGTAGGGCTGTCAGAAAAAGAAACTGGAGATAGAGGGGATGGGGATGGAGATGGGGTCCCACCCTGCTTCTTTTTTTATGTGGGTGGTCAGAAGAGATGGGCCTTGGAGAATGCAGATGGCAAAAGATCTGCATATATTTGGTTTTTTTTTTTTTTGTGTGTGTGTGTGTGTGTGGTGTGTGTGTGCGCGCGTTTTCTTTCTTTCTTCTTTTTTTTTGGTACCTAGGATTGAATCCAGGGCTCTCAATCTCTGAGCCACATCTCTAACCCTTTTTATTCTTTACTTTGAGACAGAGTCTTGCTTAGCTGATGAAAGCCTCACTAAATTCCTGACTCTGGCTTTGAACTCTCTATCCTCCTGCCTCAGCCTCCCGAGTCACTGGGATTACAGGCTTGCACCACCATGCCCCACTTGTTTTTACTTTTAAAAAAAAAAGAGAGAGAGAGAAGGACAGTGAGAGAGAGAGAGAGAGAGTCAATTTTTATTTAGTTTTTCACATGACTTTTATTGCTCTGACACTTAGTTGTGTACATGGGTGCTGGGGTTTGAACCCATGTACTTGTGCATGCTGGGCAAGCGCTGTAACTGCCAAGCCACCGCTCCAACCCCTTGATGAGAGTTTTTTTTTTTTTTTTTTTTTTCCTCTGCTTTAAGGTTGACCTTCAGGGCTTTTCTTGTGGTTTTATATTTTCTCTAAAACTATTTGAGACAGGCCCTAACTGTTAGAAAGATAAAAGAGGAACTGTGGTTTTAGGGGTGCCAAGGAGATCCTCCCACCGGTTACCTCCAACCCCAGGATATCTTCTCTGTAAGTTTTACCTTGAACCCAAAGTTCTTATTTTAGGGGAGGCCTTGAGAACCTTCTTAAAGGGACAGGTGTTTTCAGTGGAATCAGAGCACAGGAATTGCCTCCAAAGAGCAAGCACTTCCAGGGCCCAGGAGAGGCAGTTTTCTCTTGGGGCAGAGGCTATGTTTGTACCCACCCATGCCATGGTTACCAGCTATGGGATCTTAGACAGAAATGAAACCTCTCTGTGCCTTACTGTTCTTATTTGCAAAATAGTCCTTCCGGTCAGGCCCCTCCTTGATGTCTGCAGAGGCAGGGAATGGGTTCAAATGGAGACCCCCATACCAATGACTGCATGTTTGAAAGCTGTGCATCAAGATGGCAAACTGTCAGGGCTGGAGCGGTGGCTCAGCAGGTGGAATGCTCACCTGGCATGTATGAGGACCCAGGTTGGAATCCCAGGACCACACACACAACTAAGTGTCTGAGAAATAAAGGGCAGATGGAAATAAAAATAAAATTAACTTTCTCTCTTCCTCCCCCACCTTCCCTTTCTCTCTGTTTGAAAAAATAGAGAAAAAAAAAGATGACAAAATGTTAAATCAAAGGTTTTCTGACCTCCTACTTTGACAAAAACACCTTCAAAATTAAAATGTGTAGCGGTGTATTTTCATGACTGAACGACATCAAAACATAAAAGATGGCTTAATTTAATTATTATCACATGAGTCTGGGTGTGCTCTTAGTGGAATGAATATGTTGGCTGACTAATAAAATAAAGGCATATGTGATTCATAAATTGTCTTATATTTTTATTACATACAATTTATTCATTCTTTTGACTTCCCAGCAAAAAAAAAATTGTGAATTATATTGTTATACTCTAGATCTTTACATTATTTTTGTTCTATTAGTAACAATGGACTAAATGGTTATTCAAAATATGTGTATGTGTTCACAGAAAATTTTCTAAGTTCTCATAGCCAAAGAAAATGCTGGAGATGTAAGAAAATTTAGAAAAATATGTACATCTAAAAACTAAAAAAAATTAAATGGTTTCAGAAAACTTTGTCTTCTAAAATATTGGCAATTGCTTATCAAAAGCAACATGCAAAATAAAAGTTTATAAAAGCAAAAGGCAAATAAAAATTGAATAAGTATCAATAGTTTAATAATGTTAAATAAAACTGCATTTTCATGTATTGAAAATTAATTAACATTTTATGGAATTTCTTTTTAAACTCACATCTCTAGGACAATGTCTTCATCTAGTTTTCAGTGTAAAAACGGAGAATCATGCTCCGCGCACGTCGTGTCTAGACTTACGTATATTCAAATTTTAGTTCTACGAAATGCTTAACATTGCAAAATATTCCATAGCTGCTCAGTGCGTCTGTTGTGAATACAGCTCTGATTTGCGAATAACTCAAGAACTCTAAATTGGAACAGGAAAAGAAGCAGGAAAATAGATGCTTGTCACCACCAGGAAATGATACTTGTTATAGGAGACTGTTACATTCCTGTAGAGAGGAAGTTTTGACAAGCTAATTAATTTATCTTTTCTCTTTTCTTAAACCTCCCCAACTCCAGAGCAGTGTCCATCTCTCAAGACAGGAGTGGCATAAATCACAGACTTCATGATATTCAAACACAGTATCCTTTGGTTTCAAGTTCACCACAAGGCATGATTGGTGACAAAAACTTCTCTAGTGTTTTAGTAGGGTTTTTTTTTTTTTTCTTTTTGTACCAGGAATTGAACCCAGGGGTGCTTAATCACTGGGCCACATCCCCAGCCCAGTTTTTTTTTTAATTTTTAATTTTTAAATTTTGAGACAGGGTCTCACTAAGTTGCTGAGGCTGTCTTTGAATTTTTGATCCTTCTGCCCCTCCCTCTTGAACTTCTGGGATTACAGGTATGTGCCACTGTGCCTGGCAGTAGCGTTAATTCTGAGTGTCTTTGTAGGTCACTGGCTCCCATGTAAAAAAGCATCATGAGTTTAGAACTTTTCCTAAATCAATGTTATTTTAGGACAGTTTAAGAATTGTAGGATAATTATGAAGAAACACTTTTTGAAGATTTAAAAGTGTGACGTTCCCATTTATTTGGATTCTCCTATTCTTAGCATCTTATGTTAGTATAGTACATGAACTGTAATGAACTCAAGTTGCTGTATTATTTTCAACTAGTCTCTACTTTATTCAGATTTCTTCAATTTCCTCTAATAGGTCGACTTCATTTCTGGGATCCCATCCAGAACCCCGCAATTCTTAGCAGTCACGTTGAGTCACCTTGGTGTCCTCCTAGATGTGAGTGTCTGAGACTTCCTTTGTTTTTGATGCCACACACAGTTTTGAGGAGGACTCTGTATGGGTTATATAGAATTCCACTCAACTGGGATTTGTCTGATGATTTTCTCATGAATACACTGGGGCCATGAATTCTCAGGAGGAGACCACGAAGGTAAGTATCCTCATTGCATTGTGTCAACAGGACTTGCAGTTGTTGTTGACCTTGATCATTTGCCTGAGTGAATGTCTGTCAAGTTCCACCAGCACAAAGTCCTCATACTTCCCACTGGTAGGGCCTGGGTAATTATGCTTTACCTACTAAAGGGCAGAATATCTACAGAGATTATTTGGATTCCTTGTGCATGGGACATTGTCTCTTCTCTTCCATTTATCTATTTATTTATTATTTAATCATCTGTTCATATCAGTATGGACTCCTGGATATTTATTTTATGCTTTGGGTTAATCCAATATGACTTAACATTTTGTTGCTCAACTTATTATAGCTTTTGGCCATTGTGAGACTTTTTAGTCTGGTCCTCTGCCCTTTAGGTATATCCCCCATCTTTGTGTGTTTTTTCTCTTATTTTGAGACATTCCTTATTTTTTGGTCCTACAAAATAATAAAGATTCATCTTTTATGTTTTCTGTTCCTGTCCTAGAATCAGTCATTTCATCAAGGAGCTACTCCATAAGATTTTATTAAATATATCTTTGTGCATATGCTTGTGGGATACAGTAGAGCCAAGGATAGGGCCTCTTTTGTGCTTCCAAAGGCCCTACTGGTCATGCTCCCTATATCACAGCCACAGAGCAATTGAAGGAATTAGCAACAAAGTTCTTGGAATAGTTCCTGACATAGAGCCAAACTCAGTAAGTGTTAGCAGCCAAGAGAACTTTCCCCAGGTCCTACCAATGATTATCGCTTGTTAGCAGCAGTGTAGCAGTAGAAATAAGAGGCAATATCTGAGTTCCACTCTGCAATGTACACGGGTCCATAGATTACTAGCATCTAGAGATGATCTCTGTGGTTCACTCCAAGGCACGGATCTTTTAAGCCTTCACCCATATAGATCTTCTTGTAAGTGAAGGTGAGTGTGTTTTCTATCCCTTCTTGGAGGGATCGGCCAATGCCTTTTATCTTAACTCCTCCTTATATCTGAATGTCATACTGGGGTCAAACTCCACTTCACTCACACTGTTCTTGTTTGCCTGCTTCTACTCTGAACACACTGCTGATGCAGTGCCCTGCCCTCTGCCTAACCCATGCTTTCTGGCATAAGAACTCCCCTTCTTTGGGAAGGAAGAAAACCCCATGCTGGAAGCAGAAGCAAAACACTCCAGGATGTGACAGCTCCTAGAACTGCACAGAGAGACCTCGTGTCCAAGGCTTGCTGAAACCACTTGAAGTCCCACCTGGGTTCTTTTACATTTAACATCTTACTGCCCAGTTCAGGCAGGACTTGCAAAACAACATTAGGCTGCTGTCAGAATATAAATATTTTGACCAAGTGACTATCACTTGTGTAAATAAGACAAACATGTGACGCTGTGATAGAAAGTGCTGTTCTGTGGCTGTCAAATTGCTGTTGAGAGTAGGAAACTGCAGGAGTCTCGTAAGGATTGGGGAGAAGACACAGACCGCATGCATTTGCTCAGTAGAGAGGCAGAGCTGTTCAGGGCGTGGATGCTGGGGCCAGATGGTCCATGTCTACATCCTAGCTCTGCCCCTTGTAAACCATGTGGCCTTAGACACTCATCTAACCTTCCTTTGCTCCAGTTCTCGGATCTGGGGCTATTATCTCTCTACTCCAGAGGCTTGTTCTGAGAATAAAAAGAATGAGTATGTACCCAGCACTTAGAACAGGGGCTTCACATATTAAGGGCTGTACAGAGTCTGTATTATTTTACTAAATTCCCTGTACTGTGTGGGGACACTTCATGAGTTCTAGCTGGGGTATTCAATGTCTGCTTTAAACAAACTCAGACAAAGAGAGCCTGAGGACCAAGGGTGCTTATGTATCACTAGGAATGAACTTGGCAAATACAAAGGCAAAGAGTCCCATTTGGGTACACAGGGGGAATTTTAGGTAGCCATGAACTGGACCATGTTGAGATTTGGGGATCCTACATGATAGATTGCAGGGAGTCGAGACTGCCTGGGGCTGTGAGCCCCTTCGTTCACTTATGTGTGACTCAGGGAGCTTGAGCCTCGATTTCCTCACATGTAAAATGGTCATAACCAATTGTACCTCCCAGGGACGTTATATGTTTAAGTGTACATATATGTAAAAGCATCTATGTGTGTACATAAGAAAAGCATTGTATGTATGTATCTCTTTATACATGCAAATCACATTTATCTGCTTTATTCTGTGATCCTTCAATTCTAAAGTGTTATTTTTAGCCCCCACCATCAATTTAATAACCAGTCTTTAGAGGCCAAAGAAATACTGCTGCTTTAAATGTAAATGTTAAATATAAAATGAATCCTCATTATAGAAATGATCAAATATGAAATGAAAGACCTTCTTAGAACAGAGAAACAGAGAACAGAGCTGTAGATCTCATTAAGCGTCTCCCCGCACTCCTCCATCTCTTCGGCTCAACTCTCCTTCTAAATTACAGGCCTACTCCTGGGGACCTAACCCACAGCCCTGGGCTTGCCCAAACGCTGCCTGTGGTGGCCCCAAAGGCAAGGCCTATAGGAGGGAGTGACGGGGAGGAAGAGCTTCCCTGGACTTGCTTCCCAGGGGGGTGGAAACTGCCTTAGGGGGTTCACAAATTCCTCAGCTTTGAAGAACTTCAGAGTCAGACATCATTAAATCATTAAACAGGACACCTAAGGGGAGTTAATATGCAGAAAAGCAGAGCTAATTTGGGCTCTTAAGTGACTCACTCAGAATTGCCCACTTAAACTCTGAACCCTTTAATTCATATAAATACGTTTGAATTCTGGAGAAGACATTCCCCCCACCCTTCTTCAAACTTTGGTCATCTCTAATAGCTGGACAGAGGGTGGAGGAGGGTTGGGGGAATGGATCTCACCACCGGGGGACTCTCCACTATACATATGCAGGCAAGGAGGCTTTCCTGGGAAGCTCCAAGACCAGCTCCTGCTCTTACCCAGCCTCTGACTTTAGTGGCTTTCAGTCCTCCTAGGACTGAGACAAGAAGAGACCAGCATTCTCTGCAGGGTGCTTTGACTCCTCTGCTCCACCCAGGGGTAACCGGCAAAGTCTGGACAGCTTTGATTGTCTCAACTGGATGTAAATAATTATGGAGGAGGTGGATGCTAGGAAAGCACAGGACAATCCCCCAACAGAGGGACAGCTGGGTAGGTCAGCAGTGCTGGAGCTGAGAAACCTGGATTACATAAAAAAAAGAAAGAAAGAAAGAAAAGAAAAAAGTGACATTTCATCAGGTCACTGTTGAAACCCACATAATGAGGGTTCCTCACTCCACTGCCTCCATTTCCAGCTCTGGCGTAATGTGGAGGAAGAGCATCTAAATTGTGGAGTCTGCGTACCTTGCCTTGAGATGCAGTTGCTCCACGTTTCTAAGCCTGGTTTTCTCATTGGTAAAATGGCTACAAGAATAATCACCCCTAGGCTTTTAGGTAGCATTCCACCTTTGTGTAGTACGTACTCAGTTCCTTTCAAACCTTGTTTCTATCTCAGGCCTGAAGGAAGCGTCCTTGTTTAGGAAATGCTTACTTCACAGATTGACATCTGAACTTTGTTGCCCCTGAGGAAGCTCCACAATCTGTGTTCCTCTTTCCCTCACTGATCCTGCAGCGCTTCCTCGGCCTCATTTTCTTCCACCAGGGTGGCAACAGCCTAGGTTGCCGGCTTCCCCCTTTAATCAGAATTTCCATCAGAAGCATGCTTTTGGAACTGACAATCTAAGCAAGCCACTCTTGCGCTGAGCCTTGCCACAGGGCCCTCATCCCCACAGAATAAAATTCACATCCCTGGCCATGTTCTCAAGGCCCTGTCTCCTAAGCTTTGCTATTTGTTTGGTCCCACCATTGCTATACCCAACTTTATGCTGTTTCCCTAATACGTTGGTCACCAGCTTCCCTGTAAACCTTTGGTTATGGCACCCCTGTCTCCAATGATAGCCCCTTTTAAATTTGTTCTGTCAAATGTTTATTGCCCAAGAATCAGGACTAGGGTCACTCAGTTGGAAAACTATCCCTAAAGTCCAAGGAGTCTGGACTTCCTTCATGCATAGTCATGGCACAGCGGGTATAGAGTTTTGGGAAAATTCTTATTTTACCCTTTGATCACTTCCAACAAACATTCTCTTAGAAAGAAGCCAATGGTACCAGACTCTTGTACCCCTCTGGCTTTACCAGGAGCCTGTTGTAGTTATGGGACTAGATATTTAGCTTTAACATCTATAAAGAAGCCTACCTGGGCTCTGCTCCTTCATAACTCTGGGATCCTGTGTGAGCTACTTGATCTTTCTGAGCCTCAGTGTCTCTATCTGCAAACCAGCCCCACAGATCCAATGGGACAAAGTGCCTAAAGAACTCAATGCAGGGCCCAGCACTAGTGCTCACTGGTGACTGTTTTATGTCATGGCCATGAAGGGAGGAAACCAGAGAGACTTGGCGCTGTGAGCCACAGACCACACTGGGCTGTGGGGTCCAGGTGCATCAGGAGGTCTGGAGGTGAGCTCTGGGCCATGCCAGCTAGGTGTCCAGGATGGATTGTGGAAGTATGTGCACGTGTCTGCACCGTATGTGCGGGTGTTGTGGGGTGGCAAGGGCTCAGTATTAAAGGTGTCGTACACACCCATTAAAAGGATTCTGCTTTTGGCCTCTGCTCTGAACACTGGGAAATTCACTGAACTGATAGAGGCCAAGAAAGGGCTCTCTAAAGTAAGCAGGTGACACAGTTGTCCCCTAGGGTCAGGCTGAGCAGTGAGGCTGCACAGAGTTTTTGTGACAAGTCCCAGGAAGCAAAGAATAATAATCCTGGTCTAACTAAATCACCATTGAGCCATAAAAAAAACTATCACAAGAGGACAAGGACCCAAGGACAGGTTTTCTGTGCCAAGGCATCTTCTAAAGACATCCTGCCCCACAAACTCAGAGCATCAGGGCCTTAACACCGCAGGGCCTGAGGAGTGCGAATGTAGTGAGCTTTTGTCTAGAGCTCCCACTGCCCAGTCCCATGTCTCCGATGTGCCCATCTCTACAATATGGCCATGGCTTTGCTATTCTACATCTGATTCTGTTCCATATTTATCCCAGAGGGTCTGGATCAGGAACCATGTCATACTAGCCTTCACCAAGCAAGGCCTTTCTTCCCCAGAGGTGTGGCTCTGTCCCCTGCTTCCTGCACTCTTGTTATCCAAGGCAGCTGCACAAGACCTGGGGTCTCCCACCTTCTGTCCTCTCTCTCTGCTTGTCTCTTGGGAACCCGCCCCTGGTCTGTTTCAGAATGCATGTATTTGATGTGCTGCTTAGATGCACAAATATTGGGGTCAGGTGTCCAGAGCCCCTAGTGGGATGTTCTTGGGGAGAGAATTTAGCTTCTCTGAAGTTCATATCTCCAGCTAACAGGTAGGGATGATGCCAAAAAAAAAGTGCAGGTAAAACACTTAATTCAGTGCCTAGTTCCTTGTGGCTACTCGGGAGCAAGTTGTTAAATTAGTGACTGTATCTGGGTTTAACCCTTTCAGAATTACTGTTGCTAAACACTGTAATGCCAGTTCATCCTGGAGGTATGGATTGAGTTTTAAGGGAAGCCACAGCCTGGTCCCTCCAGCTCCATAGAGTATGAACTTACCTAACTCCTTCACATCCATGAGTTTCCAGAGCACATATATCTGAGCCCCTTGACGTCCCAGGAGCTTAAAATCTGTCAGGTCGTGGAGTCTGTGGCCCAGGTCCTTGGGCACACCCACCCATTGCTGGCACTATTACAGCGCCCCACATTCAAATGAGCCTGCTGGAAGCCTCAGGCAAAGAGTTGGGAAAGGGGGACTGGTGGGAACCCATGCCCACCTGGGACAGATGGGAAGCAGGGAAACACTGCACCCAGGTGTGGGAAGTGGGAAGTACAGTGGCCTGCAGGTCTCAGAGAATCCAGTAGCAGTTGCTCCAGTCATCACAGATACTGCTTGGTCAGCTTGGGTCCTTGGAGAAACCAACACCAAGAGGGGGCAAGGCATGCAAGAGATTTGTCTGATCTGTGCATGGTTAGAGGGGAGGAAGCACAGTTAGGCAGGGAGTCTACAGATCATCTGCAGGTCTGACAACACTGGAGAGCAAGAGAGGGTTGGATGGGGTTGGGGTTCACAATGCAGTATGGCAGTCAAAGTTCCAGGCAGGACCATGGGCATTTTGGCGTAAAAAGTGCCTATCAGTGGCATCATAGGCAGGGTGGGAATGACCCTATTTTGGTACTTTCTGCAGAGCATCTTACACCAAAGATGCAGTGGGTCAAACCTGCGACCCCTGAGAAATGTGAGTCACCCATGCTCCCTGCTGCAGGCACCCTTGAAGGGAGATCTGAGAAGGGCAGCTCCTCGGCTGCCCTGATATGGTTTCTTTCTAGAAGGATTTTGTGAATGTGTCGCTATTTCACTCTCCAACACACGTGCACACCCAGGCACACACACGTTTACTCTCTATGAACACTCAACAGCCTAAAGTCAGTCACGGACAAGAAACACTTCCCTTTCCTGGAATTTACTTTTTTAACTAAAATCAGTGGCACCACTCTGCTCTCTCCGGACGCTCATCATTTTATGAGTGTATGGTTACTCTCCCATCCCAAAGCAGTAGAGACAGTGTCAACAAAAGTTTCCAGCAAAACATGGAGTAATGGGCCTGCTCATTCCCTTGGCATGCAATTGCTGAGTATCCAGGACTCTGCTGGGCTCTTCTGATTAGTTGGTGAGCAAAAAACATGGTTCTTTCCTTTCTGTGCCAATATTCAAGTTGGAGTTCTCAGGGAGAGAAGTAGTAACAAAGTGAACAGTGGTAGGCATGGGTAGGGGACAAACAAGATTCAGCTTCCAAGAGGTTTCCCACACGGTCCATTGTCCCACTTGAAGGGCTCTTTCTCCATTCCACATATTTAAGCATTATTTCTGTGCACCAGGCCTTGTGCTGTCTGTTAGGTTAAGCAAGCTCTCAGTCAAAACCGCGGACAAAGGCTCCCTGTTGGACATTTTCCCAGATCCACTCTGCTCTTGGTGAAAATAGTGTTTGTCGCAAGCTGGCCGGTGCAAACTCTTGTTAGGTAAAGTGTTCCACAAGTGTCTTTTATTTTTCTCCTCCGAAAAAGAGTAGAGAGAGGGAATGGGCAGTCCTTGTCAGAGTCAGGGACCGCTGCCTTCTCAAGCTTTGTAGGTACGTGTTCCGCAACTTGGGGCAGGACACACCATCTGCTGGCTCTCAGTTTACCTGTTTGCAAGGTGGGAATGGAATTCTGCCCACCATGTCTTCTGATTCTCAGATAACTGCCTAGAAACACTGGTTTTTCCACGGAAGTCAAACAAGTTCTTTATATTTTATCAGCTCCTAAGTTCAGATTTTAATTAAAACAGTTGTATTGTTTTTAAAGCAAAAAAAAAAAATTGTACTGGGCACCAACCACGAAATTATTTTCAAGTAAAATTTATATTCATTTTCCAACTCTACTACTTTTTAGCTGTGTGGCATTGGCCACTTTTCCATGTACTTATTTGTTTATTTATTTATTTATTTTCC
Source organism: Aplodontia rufa (assembly GCA_004027875.1). Classification (NCBI taxonomy): domain Eukaryota; kingdom Metazoa; phylum Chordata; class Mammalia; order Rodentia; family Aplodontiidae; genus Aplodontia; species Aplodontia rufa. Next base: position 45,785 of record PVKS010013689.1, read on the forward strand.
TGGGTATTAAGCCCAGGGTCTGTCACGTGTTAGACAAGAGCCATGCCGCTGAAAAACACCACCAGGCATCCCAGGTTTCAGAGCCTCAGTTTCCTCATTGGGAAGAGAATTTCCAGGTGCATCCTTCCTTCTGTGTTTATCTTCCGGGAAGTGTAGTGACTTGTTTTGGAAATGCAAGGAGAAACTCTGACTGGATCCAGCAGGCCCAGCTGTTTCTGGACTCTGATAGCATCCTTGGGCATCTCTCTCTCTCTCTCTCTCTCTCTCTTTCTTTCACTTAAGACCCTGAGATGGCAGGAAAACAGGGAGACTTTTGTTAAGCAGCTGCAGCTCCGCAGTTGTGCTGGAGGTCACGGTGCTCCGTCAGAGGCACGTAATGTATTTATTTATCACTGCCTGTGTCCCTGTCCCCCTTCCTTCAGTTTGTTCTGCCCAAGGCCGTTGGGGTCCGACAGAGATCAACAGTGTTTCTGCAGAGATGAAGCAGCTCGTCAAAACCTGAATTAGATGTTAAATCTTTTTGAAGTGGGGAGGAGGTGAAGGAAGGGGAAGAATCATATTGTGTTCAGAATTTATCCTGTGTGGTTTCCTGTGAGATAATGTCCCCGGAAAGATTTGTTACTGGGCAGGTTGGAAACTGCTGTTTCAGGCTGATAGGTGTTGCCAATTCGTTTTGATGAATTCTGCCAGTTGGAAAAGCATTTTTTTTCCCTTCTTTCAAGCACTGGGGTTGGTTGGAGATAGACAATAGTTTTAAAGCTGGGATGGCGTACACTGACATGCCCAGGACACTGGAAATCAAAGACAGTTGGAGAGGTACTTGATGCACAGAAACTCAGTTGAAGCTGTCAGACAAAGCACGGTGTGCCCTGTGCCCTTGCCCACCATCTCAGCTGCTGCCTATGTTCTCCCCACTGAGAGAGTAGGGGACCCCAATCTCTGTCTCCTGCTCAGCTTCCAAACAGCTCCAATATCTCCATCCCTTCTAGGTAAGGAACGGGCACAACAAATGAGGCTCCAGAGTCTGGATACCATCCCCAGTTTCCATCTGTAAACTGCAGATGTCCACAGCACAGGTCTCCCGTGCTGTGGGGCTCCGCTTGCTACCTAGGCACAGCAGCTGTCCAGGTTTAGAGGCCTTGCTGTCTGAACGGCTGCTACTCTCTCTCTGAAGCTCAGGAACCCCATAGAGGTGCCCTTTTACCCCCACTCACCCTCCTCCTGCAGGATCTACACAGGTTCAGATTCGGAATGCACTGGCTTCTGAAGAGCAGCGTGGACTCATACTAGGGAAGCAGTTCATAGAGTTCAGCCACCAGTGTTCCCAGGGATGTTGAGGACAGTGAGGGGACACTAACATGGGGACGGTGCTGCTGTGGCGTCTACCATATTTCTGCATTCCCTGGTGTTCTGAGCACTGCCTTTGCTATTGGTACTTCCGCTCAGCCCTGATCATTTTCAAGATCTTTGAGTCAGAGTCCACCCACCCACTGCCAGGCACCAGATAACTGCAGATCACTCCCGACCTTAGTGAGCTCACTGATCATTGCTGGTGCTGTGAAGCATTCTTGGTTTCATCCTCTCTCTTCTAGAAAAGTCTCATCTTCCAGCATTTGCAGCTGGGACACCTTCTCCCACCTCTTGCTTGGATCCCCTGCAAGCCATTCTTCCTGTTGAGGGTAGAAATACCACCACTCCAAACCTGATGGCCGTTTCAAGGCTGCTCATGCTACTGTGGGCTCTATTGTATTCCTTCTGATCCTTACTCTTAGCCAAACTCCTCCTTCTCCCTTGCCCTAGCTTTTGCTCTTAACACTAGAAGTTGTTTGAATTTCTGAATGTGTCATTTTGATATTTCCTGCTAATCAAAACTCACAGCCACAGTGACCCTGTAGAAAGTTGAAAAGCTGGAGATGCCCTCAATGGATCAGGAAGCTTCTCCTGGACAGCCTTACCCTGTGCTTCAATTCTGATCTTCTAGCTTTGGGGATAACTCTTGCTTGTGTCCAGCAGCCTGACACCATTGGGCCAGCAACTTCTGACATTTGTGTTGGTCCCCTCACCAGGGAGCATCTCTTGAATTGCCACCCTTGTCCCCACACACAAGAGAGTCCGTCCTCTGGGCCCACCCTGGCCTTTGCTCACCACTGGCAGATCATCAGTGCTATCTGGTTCTGCCAGGTTCCGGAGGCACCTCAGCATTTTGCTCCAAGTCCTGGACCAGCCCTTCTCCCTGCTGCCACCTCCCTGTCTCCCACAGCGATGGGTTCCTCTCATTTGTGGAGCCCACAGTCTCCTGAAAGCAGGTGTGTGGAGAGCTCTGGGCTCACTCTTTCTTTTTTGTAACAAAGAGGGAGAGAGGGAGAGAGAGAGATTCAATTTTATTTATTTTTTCATCTGGCCTTTGTTTCTCCAATACTTAGTTGCATATGTGGTGCTGGGATTTGAAACCGGGTCCTTGAGCATGCCAGGCAAGTGTTCCAACTTCTGAGCCTCCTCTCCAGCCCCTCTGGGCTCTTTCTTGATGTTGGCTGGAAGGTTCCAGCAGTTCTTCTCTCTGGGCCTCAGTTTACTCCTGCACAAGGAAGGTGAGAAGTCCTCAGGCTGTCTCTGCCTTTCCCTGGGCTTTCTGTGATCTTCTGGCTTCTTTTGGGGGGATTCTTTTCTAGGGGAAGGTGTAGCAGGTGGGGGAAGGCAACAGGAAGAGCCTCCTCCTTCTGCTGGTTCTGGAGTGAATGAGATTTTAAGGGGTCCCACCCACATCAGGTGATTCTACCTTGACTCACTCCTGCCCTCTTCACCTGCATCACCCTGGAGGTCCCCAGTCTTTCCGCCATTGCCTGAACCATCCTAGCTCTTGGACATTGCCTTTCTGAGGAGTTTGTACAGCTTAGCTCTAAATGCTCACTGGGCATATTTTCAGTGAGGCAGTGACTGGAAATTCACATCACCAGAAGCCACCATAGGACTCCCACGCAGAAAACAGACAGAGGTCTTTGCTTGCACATCCCCAGGACTTGGGGAGCTGAGCAGGAATGTGACTCTGGAGCTCAGTAGCAAGTGCACATAATGGCCAGGATGACACAGTTCCCTGGGCGGGGTGGAACACATCTTCTTGGGGATCTTGTGAACATCCTTCCCAGAGTCAGGAATTCTCCAGGGCCCTTGCTCGCAAATCAGAATCTCCTCCCTGGCAGCGGAGGAATACTTACTGAGTTTTGAAACTAATAGATATCCTTTGTATACAGGTAACCATGGGGGGGAACTGCTTGGTTATAGAGTATAGGGGCTGAACTTAAATCCCAAGAATGTGACATCAACCACTTAGCAACTGCATAGCAAGGGAGAAGGAAAAAATGAGGCTAGGTTTCATGAAGAACTACTCAAAAGTGTTACTTGAAGCATTTGTGTTAGAAATCACCTGCCTGAATTCCCAGTCTGTAGGGGGTTCCAGAAATATGCATTTTCATAAACTTTCCAAGAAATTCTTAATGCAGAGTTAAAGTAAAAAAAAAAAAAAATCAAAGCGTAGCTGACTTTCGCTGTCAAGCTGGTTCCTGGGCAGCTCCTGTTGAGAAGAGACAAGAGCAACATGGCTGTGTTCATGGACTCAAACGCAGAAGGCTTGTGCTGGAACCCCGGTCTATTTGCCTCTTTCCAATGGTGAGACCCAAGGGAAGTCACTTTATAACACTCCCTTCTCCCCTTTCCTTGATCCCCATCTATAAAATGGAAGTGATGATAATGGTGCCCAACCCACGGGGTCTGAACACTCAGGAGCTACCACACTCTAGGCATCTCTAAAAGAAACTATGAACAGATTGTGAACAGTGATCAATACTTTGCCAATAGCCATGTTGGGTTTTTCGGCAGAGTGTCCTTTGTGGGCTTGAGTGAGGGCCTCAGTGGACTGTTAGGGCTAGGGGATGACGATGGGTCTTGCCGGAAGAAGGCCCAGCCCATTCCTCTCACCAGATGCCCTCTGGATTCTCAGCTACTCTTCATCTCTTGGACTGTGAAGAATTTCTGGACTTTTGCTGTGCACTGGAGGAGCCAAGGCAGATAGAAACATCAGAATAGACTTTCTTTGCCCACTGCTGTTTTTCTGTTGGATTAATTGGGAATTAATGCTGTTGTCGGGGCAGCCTGTGAAGTCTTCTGCAAATTTCCCAAATGAGAAGCAGGATCAAAGCTCCTCCTTTGTTTCCAAACTTCATGGCATGGACGTTGGTCCAGAGAGGAAAGAGAGTAGAACCCTGTCTCCCTCTGTCCACTGCTTTCTGTCTCCTACAGTCTTCCAGGCTCAGAGGGGCAGCTCCTGACTTTCTTTATTTCGAATTCCCAAAAGAAGAATGGACTCACTTTTCCCCTTCTTCATCCAGGAG